>CAUYON010109768.1:0-22103 GCA_963573935.1 Arctocebus calabarensis | reverse complement strand
CACCTGTGCCTTGGTGTCTCCTTCACTTTACACTTAGGACTAAATGTGACCTATGCCTAGGTCAATTTCATGTGAATTTCCTAGGCCTCAATTCCATGAATGGACTGTGTCCACTCATTGATACATTCATTCACTTTGCCCCGGCGGAAGGGACTGTGTTCATTCATTGATACACTCATTCACCTTGCCCCCAGTGGAAGGGACTGTGTTCATTAGTTTCCTGGCCAAGGAACCCATACACCTATATATACCCTGAGACTAAAAGCTTAAAGGGGGAGACAGGGAAAGACTGGGAGTAAAACGGAGAGAGCTTTTCTCTCCCCACTTGAGTTCTCTCTCTTTACCAGGAGCTTTAGTGTTTTCTGTATTCTTTTCTGTAAATAAATTCTGTCTTACCACTGGGAAAAAAAAACAAAGAAAGAAAATGCCATGAAGGCTATGTTAAACAGTTTGAGGTAAACATTTCAGATTGTATATGAAACCAGCACATTGTACCCCTTGATTGCACTAATGTACGCAGCTGTGATTTAATAAAATAAATAAATAAATAAATAAGAAAAAAAAATTAAATTTAAATTGGGTTAAATTTTAAGTTTGAATGTAAATTTGTAAAATTCCTTCATTTTCTTAGTTACTGCTGAGAAAGGACAGTCATGATTCAAGATTATAAATAAAATCTACACTTATTTCTTTCTAAAACTCTTTTGGTTTTTTTTTTTTTTCCTTTTTTTTAATGTTTACATCTTTGAATAGTTTTTTGGTGCAAAAAGTGAGGTAGAAACCCAGCTTTGCTTTTTCACAGATTATCTCAGTATTCAAATATCCCAATGGACTAATCCATCTTCCTCTCACTCATTTAAAATACTACCTAAATTTGTGTATATGTATATTCATTTTGAGCCCTTTTTCCCCATATATCTATTTTTTCTTAAGTTCTAAATTATTTTAATTGTTATTATCTTCATTTTGCATTTTAATATTCTGTATGTTTAGATACACGTGTACCATAACACCCCATCTCTGTTCATTACTGCTTTCTATCTCTTCCTCTCTCTCTGTCTCTCTTTGTAGTTCTACATGGTTCTTCCTCCATATAAACTCAGATATCATTGGTTCAAGTTCTAAAAATAAGTCCATACATATAAACATGCATACACACATACACACACACACACACAAACACATATATACATACAGTAGAACCTCTCTGTAACTTGACCACCCAGGGGACTGTAACAAACTGGTCAACATACGAAGCTGGTCACATAAGGAACTAGGCCTCCTGTACTGATATGTACATGTGGTATATGTCCAATCCACAAAAAATTAGGTCAACTTAAGGAGGTAGTCAGTGTAGGGAGGTGGTCAACTATGGAGGTTCTACTGTATATAAAAACAAATGTGGTGTTTAAATCAGAATGGCATGAATTTATAGATTATTTTAGGGAGTTCCATCATCTTTACTATGTTGACTATTCCCATACTAGAAAATGGTATACATTTCCATTTTGTTTTACTTTTTTAGGTTCCTTGGAGTTTTAGAATTTTCTGCCTATAGGTCTGGCACATTTTTGTTAAGTTATTCTTTAGATATAGTGTCTATTACATTTCTGTTAAAGTTGTAATATTTTCCCTATTATAAAAGCATATCAAACTATTTCATGTAAAGAGAAGCAATTAATTTATTAATAAATTTTGTAATCAGTCACTTAATATAGTCTCTCTGTGTCTAAGTTTTTTTAATTGATATTCTGGATTTTCTAGGCATGCAATCACATTAACTTCCAACAATGCAAATGTTGCCTTGTTCCTGCCGATATTTAACATGTTTATTTCTTTCTCTTGTCTAATTATAATATTACTTAGTATTTCCAAAACAATGATAAGTAATTGTAGTGACTATAAACATCTTTGACTTTCCCTTGATTCTAATAGAAATACTTCAAGGAATATCACTGATAATATGTGATGTGGGCTTTTAGTTTGAAACTATGCATATATATGTATATTTATACATACATATATTAATTTTTTGTAATTCAAGAATCTACTTTTGTTATTTATTTCTGTGCTACCTTGATTACTTTTTTAAAACTAAAAAATGCGCATTGAATAGTACAGATGCCTTTTAACATCTGTTGAGATTTAAATATGGTTTTACTCCTTTGACTGATCAGTCATGGTAACAGATTTCTGAATGCTGAACTAGCCTATCATTCCTTAGATAAACCTAGTTGGCAGGTAGCTCTTCTTTTCTTCTACTGTTGGATCCTTCCTTCTTTCCTTCCTTCCTTCCTTCTAGACAGGGTCTCCCTCTCTCGCCCTGGCTAGAGTATACTGTTAAATTCTTTATTTAGGATTTCACATGCCTATCAATGGGTGAGATGAGTCTATAACTTCCTTTTTTTTTCCTTTGGTGCCATCTTTGTCATTTGGGGGTAACAATGCTATGGTAATTCCTTAAAAGTAATTTGAAAGTGTTCCTCTTTCTCTGTGCTCTAAAAAGCTTAAATAGCATAATAATCTGTTTCTTGAAGGTGTAAAAGAATTCACCTGTGAAATTCTGGATTTGGTGCTTAGGGGGAGATAGTTTTTTCCCTCCAATTTTCAATTTTTTTCTAAGTTATTGGTCTGTGCCAGTACTTTCTACCTTGAAATCTTTCATATTATCTACACATTTTCACATTTCTTGGCCTGGAGTTTTGCAAACTACTCTTTTATGATTCTGCTGAATCTATGATTCTCCTTTTTCCATTTGTAATTTTGTACATTTCTGTCTCAGTTAAACTCCTGAATGGTTTAGCTATTTTTTTTTGTTTTGTTTGTTTATTCAAATAATTTACTCTTGAATGTATTAGCCCTATAATGTTTCATGTGGGCTGTTTCCTTGTGCTCTGATTAGGTTTACTTTGTTGTGGTGATGGTGGTAGGTTTTATTTCTTTTCATTAACTTATTTTAATTGAATATTTCATGTTCAACAACATGAACTGGTGCTGTGGATTTCTCTCTGGACTTAGCTTTAGCCACATTTCTTTCATTTTGAACTGTAGGGCTTTCATTATGTAGATAATTCTGTAATTTTAATCTTGATTTTTATATAACCTAAGAGCTATAAAAAGTGAGGGGGAAGCTTTTAACTTACCAGGTAATGTTTATTCGATTTTTGTCATTACATCCAGTCTCATTGCTTCATAATCAGGGAACATTTTTAGTGCTATTTCTGCTTTTAGAAACCGTTAAGATGTTCTTAACACTTATAATAGATAGTCCAGGTTTATAATCCTTTAATAGGCACTTAAAATTGTGTTATCAGGTTACAGAATCTGATGGACCTATAGAATCAACTCTATTAATTATATTTTTCAAATCCTCTATGAATCTCTACTTATTTTTGGTCAACTTGACACTGATTTACTTGGGCTGACAGGAATGAAATAAGTATCCCACTACTGGGTGTTTCTACCAATTTCCCCTTCTATTCCCTGGGGCTTGTTTTATGAGTCTTAATGCTATGCTATTTGGTGCATGAAGATTTATGACAGTTATATACTCCCTGTAGTTTGTATCTTTTCTCATTATAAATTGTCTCACCTTTTTTAAAAAACACTTTCTAACTATAAAAACATAAACACCAAAATAACAAAACATAGAATATAACTAAAATTGTGGTCCCAGCTTTCTTTCTGTTAGTGTTTGCCTGTATAGCTTCTTTCCTTTTGGCATTAAACCTCTCTAGGTTCATTTATTTTTTCTAGGTCGTTTCTTTCAGTAACCATCTTACGTAGAGAACGTGTAGTTGGGACTGGGTTTTTGACCCAATGTGAGAATCTTTTCCTTTCTGTAGGAGAGTTTATTGCACTTACATTTACTAGCATAACAGACACTTTAGTCATAAGCCAGACTTTTTATTACATGCTGTCTTCTCTATAGTAAGTCTGTAAGCCTATGTCCCTAAAATTCTGCACAGAATTTTGTATATGTGTATGTCTATTCTTGAGTGAGAAAAGCCCACAGTGTATCAGATTCTCAAGGGGGTCCATGACCCCAAGTGGTTAAGAACCACTGCCTTACATCTTTCTCCCTGTGACACATCACCAGTTCCTCTCATTGCCCTCCTAGTGACAGGCCCCCTGGTCTCCCTGGCCCCACCTGCTTTGCCACTGGATTGAGATTTCACTGAGGGCAAGGGGTTTCTAGTAAACCCTGGCCTGCTATAAACAACAGCTCAGTGGAAAGGGTTTTACAGAGGAAACTCAAGACTCACGAATCATCTGGTTTGTTGCTTCTGGTTCTGTTGAGGTGGCCCTGCTTTCACTTACTCACCCACAGGTCCTGTAACTGAACACAATGAAGCTTTCCTCATCGGTCCTTTCTATAAAGGTCACACAGGTGTGCTTCTCCCAGTGTCTCATGGCCTGCTTGAAAATGGCCCTCTGGCTTCCTGCAACAACAGAGCGCTTGCTGGTCACTTCCATGAGTCCATACTTTCCTTAGATGCTTTAAGACATGCTGGCTTAAGGCAAAGTTTGTTCCAATGATAAAAAAAAAAAATCTCATTAAGTACTACTGTATTGTTTACTTAAAATATAAGAGGACAGCATATTTTGTGTTCTCACCCATCCCACACACACACAAAAAAAGGGTAACCATGGGTGATAATGGATGTGCTAATTAATCTGATTGTGGTAGTTAGTTGACATATAACATATTGAATCATTACATGGTATACTTTGAATCTATACAATTTTTATTTGTTAATTAAATATTTTTTAAAATGTTTTTTTAAAAGCTTGCTCTGGTGACCCAGAATAGACTCATAATGCACTAGGAATAAAGATCCCCCTTGCCAAAAACCAACACAAATTTCCCAAATTGCCAAAACCTATAGAGTAAGAGTTTATGAATTGGAAGAGAGAGAGAATAAAATAAATTTTCAAAATATCCTGGGCTTCCCAGCTTTCCCTTTTGTATTGAAAGTATTTTCTAAACTTTTACAAAACCTTACCCAGGTTAATTGATTTGGAAACAGTAGACTTTTGAAGTAGGGGGCATCAGTTCACCAGGCCTGCATCCCATCTCCTCGTTTTCTTTTAGCCTCATAGCTAAACATTCTATTAACATTTTGCATGGACATTCATGTACTTTTGCGTGGAATTTCAGAGTCTTCTGGAAGATCTCTGAGCCCACTTTTGTGTATAAGGCCTCTGAAAACAGTTGAATGTCATACTTTCTCTGAACTTTTCTTCATATTTCGTTGAATGGAAATTTATGAATAATAAAACACCAGCCTGGGCATCGCCTGTGGCTCAGTGAGTAGGGTGCCAGCCCCATATACCGAGGGTAGTGAGTTCGAACCCAGCCCTGACCAAAATGCAACACAAAAATAGCCAGGCGTTGTGGCAGGCGCCTGTCATCCCAGCTGAGAGGCTGAGACAAGAGAATTGCCTAAGCCCAGGAATTGGAGGTTGCTGTGAGCTGTGTAATGCCAAGGCACTCTACCAAGAGCGATAAAGTGAGACTCTGCCGCTACAAAAAAAAAAAAAAAAAAACAACACCAGCCTGATAGTTACATATAGTCAGTAATTTCTTTTCAAAATCTATCAGTCTGGCAGAAGACTATTTTAATTTTTCTAGAAGAAATGAGAAAGACATAGGAAAAAAGTTGTCTGGGAAGTACACAGGATGGTGGAGCATAGGGGCCTGAATTCTAGCGGGCCCCCGTTGCAAAACGAAAACAAAACAAAACAGCATGTGGGCGAGGATCCCATCCTAGTCCAGGGCTCTGTGGTATTCTACTGTTTCCAAAAACAGGTATAGAATAAAGAGTAATTTAGCTGTCCATTTTTTTTTCTTGACATTTTGACACTTTCGGTTCAAATTGTTTATAGCTCAATCACTCACCAAAAAGCAATCCAGCAAATCAGAGAATAACATAAATCCCTGGGCCAACAAAAGTCTAGTATATAAACTGAGCTCACATCAATGAAAGGAATATATATCTTTGGTCAGTAAAATCAACCAAAGTTAAGATACCAAAGCACAAAAGTTCCTGGTGGATTATAATCCTCCTGTTTCAATTCCTTAAGTACCCACCTTCCTCTGCTATGAGAACAGGGAGCCCTGAGGGCAGGAGGAGATCTTAGGGCCCCTAATAAGTGTCTGGCAGAAGGAAGCCCTGGGTTCCTGCTGGGGGACCAAGGGAAACTGCATGACGGCCTCCAAGGACAGAGGCAGGGGAGGCGGGAGGAGCTCGGGCTGTCTCCAGGCCCCAGGGCCCCTGTCCAGGTCTCATCAGTGGTGCTTAGTGGTTCTGGAAGGTCCCTGGGGCATCTGCCTTCATCAGCTACCTCTTAAAGAAGTCAGAGAGCCACAGGGAGGGGAATGATTTAGAAATGGCACGGTGGGCCTGGGAGAGCCACCCAGCATGGACCTTCACCGAGGCATTCACTGGCCTGTGGTATTGGGGCCTGCTACGTGCCCTGCTCTGTTCTGGGTGCAGGGGACACAGGAGGGGAAGCCAGACAGAACAAAGATCCCTGTTCCCACAGAGCTTGGGCAGAGATAAAAACAAGGAAAGTTACTTCGGGTGATGGCAAGTGCCATGAAGGTTATGAAGCAGACGTGGGGACAGACGGCAGCTGATGGGGCAGTGGAGAGTCAGAGGAGCCCTTTCTATGACGTGTTCTTGATATGACATTGGAACACTGAGGAGGAGCAGGCCAGGCCAAGTTCTGGGAGGGACATTCCTGGCAGACAGCAGCCCAGGTGCAAATGTGGGTGTGCTGAGGGGACTAAGAGGGGACACGATGGGACAGAGCTGGGCTGGGGAGGCCAGATGTGGGGGTGGAGGGGCCAGGGAGAGGGCCACGGAGGAGTGAGGCAGGTGAGGACCCCTGGGGGAGGCCTAGCAGGGGACAGTCAGGAGTTTCAGTTTCACTCTAGAGGCAATGTGATGCCCTGGGACAATTTACATATTTTAAAGATGTTAATTCCAGGATCCAATAATGTTTAATTATTATATGCCAGGCACTATTCTAAGTGCATTATCTATAGTAATTTATTTAATTTCCAAAACAACTCAGACGGTAGAAATGTTATCATCCCCATTTAGAAGAGGCACAGAGAGGTAAGTAATTTGCCTAGGACATCCTGCGGGTAGTGCTGGACCCAGGATTTGAGCCCAGGGTCCCCCTAGTCATCGGGTCCAGGGCGCTCTTCCCAGCAAGGCTAGGTGAGCTCCTCACAGGCTTCCATCTGCCTGGAGGACTTGTCCTCATACACCTTTTGCACAAACCCTATCTATCCTTCAAGACTAGGGTCACAGGCCACTCCCAACATAAAGCCTCAAGAACGAGGTGACTAACTTTGAGGACGTAGCCCCAACAGAGACTGCAGTTTCCCCAGACCTGGGGAGCCAGGGTTTGCAGGCACAAGGGAGCAGGGACAGGTAGGCCCACGGTGGCCCCAGGCATCTCTCAATCCCACCTGAGCCCTTGCCAGGACCCAGAAGGACCCTCTCAACTTCGAGAGGCAAACCCCCCAAGCCCCACAGCTGGCCTTGTCTGGGGCTACTGACCAGTGAAGTTCCCTCCAATGACGTAGGGAATGACTCCTCCGGGCCATATCCTCTCTGTCCTTGAGGTTGTGGCTCTTCGGACCCGGGAAGAGGAAGAGGAAGACCCAGCTGTGGTATTCGAGGTCCCGGGGCTGTGCGGAAGCGTGGCATTCTCCTCGCCACCTGAAAGATAGTCAGGTTACCCTTTGCTTTGCCTCTGACTCCTCTTGTGAGTGATGGTTAAAACTGTATTATCCACAGATCCACACGAGGAGTATTAAAACACGTTCTGAAGTGGGTTCAGAGCTTGGCACCCTGAGGGGGTAATTTTCCAGACAGGGGAAGAATTAAGTGTAGTGAGTGTTCAGGCCTATGATAACAGGAGTGGGTGGGGGCATTCTTTTCTTTATTCCATAATTTTATTTATTTTGTTACTTTTTTCTACTTTCATTTTTTTATTCTGATGTTTCCTTTCTAGCTTTTCTCTCTTTAGAAAGAAAATATATAGTTCATACCCCATAATGTTCTCCCTTTTAAGGTTCACAATTTAGTGGGTTTTAATATTAACATATTCTCACAATTGGGTGGTGCCTGTGGCTCAGTGAGTAGGGTGCCGGCCCCATATGCCGGAGGTGGCAGGTTCATACCCAGTCCCGGCCAAAAACTGAAAAAAAAAAAAAACCAAAAACAAACATATTCACACAATTATGTAACTATCATCACTATCTGATGCTGTAGAATTTTCTTCATTTCAAAAAGAAACCCTGCATCCATTAACTGTCACTCCCCATTTCCCTTTCCCCAGTCCTTGGCAATTGGTGACATTTTGTTTCTATGCATTTGCCAATTCTGGACATTTCATATAAACAGAATCATGCCACACGTGATCTTTTGTGTCTGGTTTCTTTCACTTGGACCATCTATGAACACTAATGTATACATTTTGGTGGGCATAAGCCTTCCTTTCTTTTGGGTATATGCCTAGGGGTGGGATTGCTGGGTCATGGGGTAACACTATGCTTAACTTTTTGAGAAACTACCATACTGTTTTCGAAAGCAGTGACACCATTTTACTTTCCTGCTGGCAATACCCCAGGGTTCAAATGTCTCGACATCCCCCCAACACTTTAGTTACTGTCAATCTTTTTGATTATAGGCATCTTCAGTGGTATGAAGTGGCATCTCATTGTGGTTTTGACTTTCATTTTCCTAATGACTAATGATATTAAACATTTCTTCATGTGCTTATTGGTCATTTGTTTATCTTTCGAAGACTTACCAGTTCGAATCTTTTCTTCATATCTTAATGCGGTTATCTTTCTATTGCTGTGTTATAATTAGTCTATATATTCTAGATATCAGACCTCTTATAAGATACATCATTTCTAATTATTTTCTCCCATTCTGTAGGCCGTCTTTTCATTTTTATATATTGTCCTTTGAAGCATATCTGTTTTTAATTTTGGAGCCTAATTTATCTATTTTTTTCTTATTGCTTGTGTTTTTATGTCCTAAGAAGCCATAGCATAATCTAAGATCACAAAGATTTATACTTAAGAGCTCTTTAGTTTTAGTATTTCTATCTAGACCTCTGATCCATATTGAGTTGATTTTTTTATACAGTTTGAAGTAGGGCTTCAACTTTACTCTTGCATGTGAACATCTGGTTGTCTAGCGCTATTTGCTGAAAAGACTAGTTTGTCTCTGTGGAATCATCTTGGCATCCTTATCCAAAATCAATTGGCTATTATTTCTATCTTCTTGAGTTTAAGGTTTGGCACATTAATTTTATATCTTTCTTATAGTCTCTCTCTTTTTCTAAGATAGAGTTTTATTTTGTCACCCTCAGTAGAGTGCCATGGCATCATAGCTCACAGCAATCTCAAACTCCTGGGCTCTAACAATTCACTTGCATCAGACTCCCGAGTAGCTGGGACTGTAGGCGCCACCACAACACCTGGTTATTTTTAGAGATGGGATCTGACTCTTGCTCAGGCTAGTCTCTCCTGATCTTAGCCAATCTACCCACCTCTACCTCCCAGAGAGCTAGGATGACAGGTATGAGCCACCACGCCTGGCCTCTTTGTTATATTCATTATTTTTTTTCAGACAGAGTCTCACTTTGTTTCCCTAGGTAGAGTGCCCTGGTGTCACAGCTCACAGTAACCTCAAACTCTTGGGCTCAAGCAATTCTCTTGCCTCAGTCTCCCAAGTAGCTGGGACTACAGGCGCTCACCACAATGCCCAGCTATTTTTAGAGATGAGGTCTCGCTCTGGCTAAGGCTGGTCTTGAACCTGTGAGCTCAGACAATCCATCACCATGGCCTCCCAGAGTGCTAGAATTACAGGTGTGAGCCACCATGCCTGGCTTCTCTTTCTTATATTCTATATTAACATTTTAATGCCAGAATTTCTCTCTGACATCCTCTTTCCTTGCATCCCACACCTTGACATGTATATTTTCAGAGTTACACATTGGTATAATCTACAAGTTTTATTTAGAATTTTTGCTCCTTTGAATTATTTGAGAGTATGATTTTTTATTTTTAAACATCTGTTTCTATGTGTGTTAGTTACTTCTAACATTGCAACGTGTTATAAAAACCTATTCTTCATAGCAGTGATTAGGAAACCTTTTCTATGAAAGAACAAAGGGTAAATATTTTAAGTTTTGTGAGTTACATATTCTTTGTTACAACTAATTAAATCTGCCATTATGGTGTGAAACCAGCCATAGACAATATGTCAATGAATGAATATGTGGACATGTCTGTGTTCCAATAAAACTTTATTCGCAAAAGCAGATAGTAGAATAGAGTTGGCCTATTGATTGTAGATTGCTCACCTTTGCCCCAAGTATCAATTCTTTGGCATTTAGACTTACTTTTGTAACCTATTACAAGATTATTTTTAATAAACATTCCATGTATCTTTGAAATAATGTGTACCAATTGATGGGTTATATATGTTGTTCAAATATTCAAATATTTTTTTAGCTTTTTGTGTATCACTTACTGAGAAAAGTGTTTAAACGTCCTTCAGACCTAAGATTGTGAATTTTCATTTTCTTCTTTATTGTTAATTTTTGTTCTAGATTGTTAGAGGCCACTTTGGTTAAGTAATACAAGTTTTGGATTGTTAAATGTTCCAGATGAATTCTTTTATCACTAATGATCCTCTGTATAATAATAATAATGTTTATCCATACTAATGAATATTTTGTCTAATATTAATATTACCATACAATTTTTACTCTGATCAGTGTTTGCCTTTTATGGCTTTTTTTCTATACATTTATTTTCAATCTTTTTGTGTAATATTTTTAATAAGTCATTCAACGGGTATTATTCTCTGAGTTAATCATATTTCCCACAACAAACAATAAAAGGGCTTTGAAATAATCGTAATATTAAGGTTCAATATTATTTTTTACTATATATAAAATAGCTTTTTGTAAATTGAAATTTTTATTGAGATAACTGCAGATTCACACCCAATTGTAACAAATAACATAGAGAAATTTCATTTATTTTTACTAAGTTTTTTCCAAAGGTTAAATTTTGTGACACTACAGTACATTATCGCAGACTAGGATATGGACATTGATATAATTCACTGATTTCATTCAGATGTCCCACCACTACTTATACTTGTGTGTGTGTGTATTTGTGTGGTTCCATACAATTTTATCACACTTACATGTATTCATGACCACATCCATGATACTGGACAGTCCTACCACCATAAAGATCCCTCATGTTGCTATTTTATAACCACATCCACCTCCCTTTCCCTCCATTCATCCCTCAACTCTGGCAACCACTCACATGTTCTTCATTTTTAAATTTTGTCATTTGAAGAATAGCATATAAATGGAATTATACAACATATAACCTTTGGGGACTGGCTGGTCTCACTCAGCAAAATTCCCCAGAGAGTCATCCAACTCGTTGCATGTATGAATAATTGCTTTTTATTGCCGGGTAATAGTCCATGGTATGCATCTGCCACAGTCCGTTTAACCATTCACGTACTGAAGGACATCTAAATTGTTTCCTGGTATTACAAATAAAGACATTATGAACATTCATGTACAGGTTTTGGTGTGAAGGTAAGTTTTCATTTCCCAGGGATAAATACCCAAGAGTAAGACTAATGGATCATATAGAAATTGGTTCTATTTCTAGGTTGTCTGTTCCATTGTACACCATCTATACCATGCTGTCTTGATTGCTGGAGCTATGCAGGAAGCCTTAATGTGGGCTAGAGTAATTACTTACCTTTAGTCTTCAATTCCATGATTGTTTTACCTATCTTTCCGTATAAATTTTATGTTTCTCTCCATACAAATTTTAGAATAAGCTTGTCATATGCCTACAAACAAATAAACAAAAGAACCATGCTGGGATTATAAGAGTAATTGAATTAAACCTGTGGATCAATTTGGAGAGAATGGGCACCTTTACTGTACTGAGTCTTCCAATGGATGGCTGCAGCATGTCTCCCCATTTATTTAGGTCTTTGGTTCCTTTCACCAGCATTGTTTAATTTTTATCATACAAATCCTGTACATATTTGGCTACTTATTATAAATAAGTATTTAATTTTCTTTAGTGTAATTTTATATGGTATAGTGCTTTTAATTTTGATTTCTGTAAGTTCATCATTAGATTATAACAACATGAACGGTTTTTGTGTGTTGGTCTGCCATTTTGCTGAATTCATGTATTGGTTCCAGAAGTTTTTTGAATTTTTTTTCCTTGTAGGTTCCTCAGGATCTTCTATAGTAGACGAACATGTCATTTGCAAATATGATAATTTTCTTTTTTTAAATTTATTTTATTTTATTATTTGTTTATTTATTTATTTATTTGCAGTTTTGGGCTGGGGCTGGGTTTGAACTTCCGGCATATGGGGCTGGCGCCCTACCCCTTTGAGCGACATGTGCCTCCCTAAAATTTATTTTATTTTTTTAAATTTCAGGTTAATGTGAGGGTACAATCTAGGTCACCATGTTAGCATTTGTTAGGTAGAATCCCTGTTGTAGTTGCGTCCCACACCCAAGAAGCGTGCCATATACCCTTACTTTGTGCCCATTAAGTAGGAGCACACCAACCTCCTCCCTCATCCCCTCCCAACTTGAATTGAATTGAATTTTTCTCTTATGTGGCTGTGAATTAGATCATATACTGGCTTCATATTAGTATTGAGTATGTTGGATACTTGCTTTCCCATTCCTGTGATACTTTACTAAGAAGAATTTATTTCAACTCTATCTAGGTTAATACAAAAGATGTAAAATCTCCATCTTTTTTATGGCTGAATAGTATTTCATGGTATATATATATCATATATATCATGGTATATATATATCATATGGTATATATATATGATATATATGGAAAAGTATACATATTCAATAAATGGTGCTGGGAGAACTGGATAACCACATGCAAATATGACAATTTTATTTCTGTTTTTTTCAATTTTATTTCTTCCTCTCTAATGTTTATGCCTTTTATTTGTTTTTCTTCATCACAGTGTTTAGATTACTTCATAGTGTTGAGACAGCCTGGGTACCTGCTTGTAGCACTCTGGGAGGAGAAGGCAGGTAGATTGCTTGAGCTCAGGAGTTGGAGACCAGCCTGAGCAATAGCGAGACCCCCATCTCTAAAACTAGCTGGGCATCATGGCTGGTGCCAATAATCCCAGTTACTAGGGAGGCTGAGGCAAGAGAATCACTTAAGCCCAAAAGTGTGAGGTTGCTGTGAGCTGTGATGCCATAGCACTCTACTAAGGGCAACGAAGTGAGATTCTATCTCAAATAAAAAAAATAATAAGAGTATGAGAGTAGACACCCTTTCCTTGTTCTAGATTTTATGGGTTAAGCATTCAGTATTTCACTATCAATTATGATATAATTGTAGCTGTCTTGGTGGCTATTCTGTATGAAGTTAATTCCCCTCTATAACTTGTTGAGTTTTTATTGTAAGTGCTAGATTTTATTAACTGTTTTTTCTGCTTCAATTTATGTGATCACAGGATTTTTCTTTTTTAGCTTGTTGATATATGTTTTATTCAGATTGATTTGCAAATGTTAGACCAGCCTTGCACACCCAAAATAAATCCCACTGGGTTATGGTCTTTAATTCTTTTTCATACATTGTTGGGTCTGATTTGTTAACATTTTGTGGAATATTTATGCATGTTAAGTTTAATTAGGTTTTAGTTTAATTTAGGTTCTTATAAAGAGCAAATAGCTGGGGAATTTTTCTTGCTGATCAACCTGAGAATTTCTCTTCCAACAGGTGAACTACACTGATTTTATGTCATATACCTGGACTTATTGTCTTCTTTTTGCTTTGTGCTTTCATTTTTTCTTTTATATCTTTCCTCTTTTTTTTGTTTCTTTTCTGATTTCTTTTAATTTTTTTTTTTTTTTTTTTTTGAGACAGAGCCTCAAGCTGTCACCCTGGAGAGTGGCATCACAGCTCACAGCAACCTCCAATTCCTGGGCTCAAGTGAGTCTCCTGCCTCTGCCTCCCAAGTAGCTGGGACTACAGGTGCCTGCCACAACGTCTGGCCATTTTTTTTGGTTGCAGCCATCACTGTTGTTTGGCGGGCCAGGCTGGATTCAAACTCTCCAGCTCCAGTGTACGTGGCTGGTGCCTTAGCCCGTTTAGCCACAGGCGCCAACTCTGATTTCTGTTAAATTAAGACATTTTTCTATAGTTACTTTTTATTTCCATTATTCCCTTTCTATTCTTTAGTATCATCTTTAATTTTTAACATTCATACTTGACTTAATAAAGTATAAAAAATTAGTGAAGCTGGGTACAGTGGCTCATGCTTGTAATCCTAAAACTCTAGGGGGCTGAGGCAGAAGATCTTTTGAGGGCAGGAGTTGGAAACTAGCCTGACTAAGAGCAAGACCCTGTTTCTACCAAAAATAGAAAAAAACTAGCGAGGTATGGTGGTATGCATCTGTAGTCCCAGCTACTCTGGAGGCCAAGGCAGGAGGATTGCTTGAGCCCAGGTATTTGAGTTTGCAGTGGGTTATAATGAGGCCACTGAACTCTAGCCTGAGCTACAAAGGGAGATTCTAACTTTAAAATAATAATAAGAAGAAGAAGTAAGCTAGAAGACAGATCTGAAGAAATAAGACTCCTCAATCTCAATCTCAGAAACACAAGAAAATTTGTAGAAAAAAAGATGCTCCATTTTTTTGTGTTATTATTTACTTGATTTCAAACCCCCAAAGTAATTGCTATTCCCTACAGCTCATTTGTCTGCCTGTCTGCAATACAGATTTATATTTGCTTCATATTTACCCCTTTCCTTCCTCACTGCTATTTCTTACATCATCCCACTTCTGCTTAGAAATGCATCTTTTAATATTCCTTCATGATAATAATAAACTCTCCCAGTATCTACCTGTAAATACCTTTCATCCTCACTCTTGAAACAAAGTTTAGCTGGGAATGTTTAGAATTCTAAGTTGACAAATATTTTTTCTTCAGTGCTTGTAGTCTTCACTTTTGCCAGTAGGAAGTATCTTTTTAGTTAAATGGCTAATTCCTTACCCATTGTCTATTTCATATTTTGTTCTATGTTCCTTCTTTTATTGTCTTTGATGTTCCTCAGCATCATTTATAATTGTCTAGATGGACATTTGTTTTAATTCTCTGCTTGGGACTCAACATGATTCCTGGAATTTCATGTCCGCTTTCAATTTTGGAAAATTCTAATTTATTATCCGTTTGTTGCCTCCTTCCAGTCCCTCTGTGGAAGTTCTCCCATCTCCTAGAATTCCTATTGACTTCACAGTGAACATTTTCGTTGTATCCTCCATGTCTCTTCTTTTTCCACGTTTATGTCTCTTTATTTTCAGTGCTAAAATTTGTATACTTTCCTAAGATCCATTATCTACTTCACCTATTCTCTTTTCAGTGTGTTCAACAGACTATTTCTCTCATTCTAGCTTCAATGAACGTAGTTACCATTTATAAAAGACCTAGTTAGTGCTTTTCCAAATCTGCCTTCTCTTTTTTGCCATTGCCCTATTTTTATCCACACTGTAGTTCCAGATTCTCCCTTTGTCTCTTTATTCATTTTAGTAATATTTATTATAATGTTCTTCAGATTGTTTTATTATTTCTACATCTTGGGGTAACAATTCTCCAATTTACTATGTCTGTGGATTCTTCCTCAGGGTCTAACTTTTTGTATTACAAGTATTTTCGTTTTTAGGAGAGGTTATTCCTTTCCATAGGAGTACCGTATGCCTTAGATCATGGTTACAACCCTGTTTTGCATTTTTCTGAGATTCTATGGATCCCAGATCAATTTTTACATTAGTTTCTCAGTGTAGGATTTCTGTACACAGGAAGTATAATTTGAGAATCCATACCTGCATGAAGAACAAGATTTGGGATTCAGTTTCTCATAGAAGATATTTTTACTCACACTTAGAGCCTAAGAAAGATAAGCAGGATTTCTTACCACTTCTCCAAGCCCTTTGAGGGTATTTGACTTACACAGGAACTCAGTCTCTACTTCCTGCCTCCCTTGGGACCAAGGCCACATCTCCTGTACTTAGATGGGCATTAAACGGGCCTTAAATCTCAGCCTCGGGTCACTCAGCTCCAGGTTCAGTCTCAGCACCCCTCTGCATTTTGCCTCCACCCACAGCTGAGTTCTATGACTGCATTCTCCTTATTCTCTTCTGATCACGGCCATTTCTTTTCTTTCCTTTGAACTCAACCCTGTATTTTTAATTTGGGGTGGGGGAAATTTCAGTGTTCCCACGCTTGTATAAGAGGTCACTAGTTATTCAGTTGGTCATATTACCAGGCCCCAAAAGTTGGTATGTAATACATTTTTAAAGCCAATAACAATTGTTTCACTGCTAGGATTTCTAGAACAGAAGTCATACACTTGCAGCCTTGGGATAAACCCAGCCCACAGATGTGTTTTGTTTGGCCTAGACACTTTTGGCCCCCAGTATGTTCTTTTAAAAATTTTTGCTTTAGAAGCCAGCTATTAAAAATTAAGAGATTTCATGTAAGAGTCCAGATTTTCTAGTTTTTCTTTAAAAACGAAAAGATCTGGCAAGAGAAGGCCCATCTTCCATCATGGTACAACCCCCTGGAGTTAAAAGCACCTGTTCCCCATAGTTGGGACACGTGTGCTCCGGTTTACCAGAGTCTCTTTCCTGCTTCACGCTGTCCCACCCAGCCCACATCACCCATTTACACAGCCTGCCTGGCCTCCGCCACAGGTATTCGACTTTGCTATCCCAGCCCTAGATGACAACTTGCATCTGGATTTCAGATGTGAATTGCTCCAGTAAACTGGAAGCTCCGTGAGGGCAGGAAAAGTGGCTGGCTTGTTTGCCAGTCTATTCTCCTATCCTGCAAAGTCCCTGGCTGGTAGTAAAGCATTCAATATTTTTGTGTTTTGAATGAATGAATTAAAGAAGCGATGAGCTATTCTAAAAATAAACAGCCCAACAGTCCAAACAATTCTGCGGCAGAAACCTCTCCAAAATGTTGGCAGTACTGAAGCCCGTAATGTTTACATCCTGAGAATCATCAAGTCTTAAGTAATCACAGGCAGTGATGTAGCAAGTGGAAATTTGTTATTCATTCCCCATATGGTTTTCAACAAGTCTCTTAATTTTCCTCTCACCAAATCTCTTTTGGAGAATGGGCAAAAATACTTCTCTGTTCAAAGGAATAACATTAAGATATCCCACGTTTCTCAGACAAGCTGTGCTGTGTACACATGTGACCTGGTATTGTAAGGGCCGGGGTATACACAGCCAAGTCAGCATGGGAAAATCTTAAGTGCACCTGGAAAGAGACTGGGGTGTAATTTCCAGAGATGGGTTATTGAATGACAGCTTCCCCTGCAGTCCAGTGAGAAATTTAATTTGCTGAGGACTCAACACAGGAAGCATTTGCCGATTAAAAATATGTCTAAACAGATGTTCTGCTTAGCCTGGAAGAAGGATCTTAATGCAACTGTCATTATTGGATTTTCTTGGATTACTACTATCTGGAATCAGAGTCCAAGTAGAAGGATGTAATTATTTATTATGGCCAACAGTCCTGCATTTGAAGAGGAGCTCAGGGGCGTCTGACAGGATTTAACACGCTGGGGGTGGGGTGGAGTGGGAGAAAGCCCATTTAAATTCTCTGGCTCTGGGAGCAGGCCCTGTCCCCTCTGAGACAGCAAAGCAGCCGCTGCTATTCAATCGTCCATTTCCAGCTGAAGGCACAGCCATGTCATAAACAGAACCAGGCCTGACCCAGCCTTCTCAAGCGAGGAACTGCAATTTTTAGATTAGGCAAGTGGTCTCTCCCACACTGGAAGTAACAGCCCAACAGTCCAGCCGTCTGTCTAACCCTCAATCCAAAGGTGAGGGATGAATTTGCACCTCCCTTGTGGCAATCCTGAAAGACTTAAGAGCAGCTCCTTAATAAAAGGGAGGAGACTAGATTATTCTGCAAGATGCTCCTCAAACCTGGCTGCACATTAGAATCACCTGGGGAGCATTTATAACCTTCTGGGTCTGCATTGCCCAGAGATTGCAATTAAATTGGCCTTAGAATGAAGCCAAAGCACCTGAGATCGCTAAAGGTCCCCAGGTGATTACAAAGCTCAGCGAAGTTTTGAGAACCACTCAGAGAACCACTGATAGAGCACAAAGGTTAAGATCAAGGGGTTTGGGGCGGCGCCTGTGGCTCAGCGAGTGGGGTGCCGGCCCCATATACTGAGTGCGGCGGGTTCAAACCTGGCCCCAGCCAAACTGCAACAAAAAAATAGCCGGGCAATGTGGCGGGCACCCAAGTCCCAGCTACTCAGGAGGCTGAGGCAAGAGAATGGCCTAAGCCCAAGAGCTGGAAGTTGGTGTGAGCTGTGACACCACGGCACTCTACCGAGGGTGACAAAGTGAGACCCTGTCTCTAAAAAAAAAAACCAAGGGGTTTGAGGTCAGGGGGATTTCAGCTCAAGATAGTGCTACCTACCACGTGCTACCTGCATGGCTCTGGACAAACCATGTGCCCCTCGAAGTGTCACTTCATGTTGCATGGATGTGCTGAACCAAGTAATGACTGTCAAAGCCTGTGGCAAATGAGGGCTCAGTGTGAGCTGCTGGAGTAGCCATGGAGGTCTGTGTTTGGAACACTTCAAAAGGAGGCCTGAAATCCACTGGGCTCAGTGGTTACACCCCGGTGTGCTGACACAGTGACATCAGGGATTGCAGCGTTGAGTGGTGTTTTGCACCCTTTGTAGCCTGTTGGGGATACCTGTTCTCTAGTTCAACCAGATTCCATCAATATCTGCTTCAGCACAAAGCCCGTGGTGGCTGTTACCAAAAATGAGAGGTCCATTCTCTTTCATAAATGTGGTTCTGGAAATCAGGCTGTATCAAAACAGTCATGGCTTCATCCACGGAGCAGTTGCACACTCCATTTCATCAATCCCATTATCAACCCTGAAATGCGAGCTGTGCTCTCATCTGGGGAGGGGGATGAGGGGGAGATCCCTCTGACTGAAAGGTCTGCAGGGAGGATGCTGAGTGAGGATTTCAGCAATTCACGGCTCCCCAAAATTGGAGGTACAAATCCCCACCACCAGGCTGAGGGGAACCACATAAAGCCGGGAAATAAACCTGCTGCGAAACCAGCGGGCTGGGGGAGAGGTGGGGTTGCAGGTTGCATATGTGTCTGATCTTTAATTCAAGCAAAAATAAGAGGCCCTCCCAGCAGACACTCAACAGTGTCCCGATGGGATGGGTGAAGAAGGATGGAAGGACATGCTAGAAAAGCCTGCCTTCACCTCACCTCGGGGTCTCCTCCATCCTCAGCACTGCTCTGGACCCACTTGTCTGCTGCTGTAGTACGAATGGGAGAGATCTGTCTCCACATGGCATTCATTTTCCTCTTTAAACAAACCAGTCATTGGAGGGCTGCAGACTGTGGTGTGAGCCAGCTTCAGAGCAGTGGGTGAGTGCGATCGTCATCCTCCCTACAGAGCCCAAAAAGAATCCTGTTGCCGTGTGGTTACTGTGCACAACCCAAGTAGAGGCAAAACTGGAATGAGCTGCAGCAGCCTTATTCCTTCCTGTCCTCTGTAATTGTGATTCTGGTGCAGCTGTTGAACAGCTGTGGCATCTCAGTCCAGAGGTAGCTGATGCGTTTTCCGTATTGGAGAATATCATTCTTAGAGGTGGGGGTGGGAAAGAATACATAAAAGAGCTGCATTCACTGAGCAACTTTGAAATTCCAGACACCTAGCTATGCACTTCACATAAATATTATTGTTAATTCTCTCTACACTTCATATGAGAATTAGATAACTTAACGCAGTCATAGCTACTGAGTGCTTGAGCTGGGATTCAAATCCAAGGTGTGTCTCACGTACTCAACATACCGGTAAATATCAAAAACTTTGACAATTTGATTGCTGCGAAGCAAATAAGAGGTAATGAGGGAGGGTGGTAGATAGTCTCCAAATAGGGCCACCAGGTCCCCTCATCCCTGTCAGGTCAGACCACTTCTCCCATGAAGGTGTGGAATCTATTTTCCTCTGCTAGAACCTGGGGCAGTCTTTTGACTAATAGAATATGGCAGAAGTAGCTTCTCAGAGGTTTGAATTCAGGCATTAAATGGACTGACTTCTTCCCTCTAGAAAACAAGCCACATGCTATATAAAGTCCCAGGTTAGACAACTGAATAGTAAAAGTCCACACGGAGAGGAGGCCACTGGGTCACCCAGTGTGTGACTAAAGCTGTTTTGGATCTTCCGTATCAGTCGACCTGCTAGATTAATGCAGTCAAGTAAGGATTCCAGCCAACATCAGCTGAAGAACCACCCCTCAGAGGCAAGTCAGGCCACAGAATCATGAAAGGTATCTGACTGAGGTCACTAATTTGGGGGGCTGGTTTCTTGGGGAGGGCTGTTTTTGTGCAACAATAAATCACATCACATAAATAGGGAAGGAAAAAGTGAATGTGGCATCCGTGTCCCTGCAAAGTGATAGCAAACTCTGCTGGTCTTATCCCCACACCGCACGCTCCATTTTTCCCACTGGTTACCAGTAGCCAAATGAAGTTTGGCCACTGAGTTTACCAGATATCTGAGGATGCTGGAAATTCATAAGTCAAAATACCCTTATATAAGCAAGGCAGAAAAAATCCAGATTTTAAAGGGAGCCCTGCACACAATCCCGCAACAAGCTGTGTAGCTAAGAAACAAATGCACGTTTGTCAAATGGTGGTTGGTGGGTGGGGGGTGGCAGAGAAATCTGCAGGTCTCTAAAAGGTGTCAAATTGATAAGAGTGGAATGAGCAACCCCATAAAAATAAATGGGTGAAGTATGGGAGTGGCCAGTTCCAGAAATACACACCCAAATCACCAGCAAACATGGGAAAAGGCATTCAAAGACACCCGTAGTCAGAGAAATACAAATTAGGTAATAATGAGCTATTGTTTTCTTGTTAAAAACACTGATAATATCCACTGCTCGTGAGGATATGGAGAAAGAGGTATGCTTATAAGTTGCTATGGAAACGAATGTCTATTAAAAACATACTAAGATGGGGCATAGTGGCTTACCCCTGTGATCCTGACACTCTGGAAGCCAAGGCAAGAGGACTGCTTGAGCTCAGGAGTTTGAAACCAGCCCAAGCAAGAGAGAGACCCCCACCCATCTCTATTATAAATAGGAAACTAGCTGGGTGCAGTGGTACGTGGCTGCTACTTGGGAGGCTGAGGCAGGAGGATCATCTGAGCCCAGAAGTTTGAGGTTGGTGTGAGCTATGATGATACCACTGCACAATAGCCTGGCCAACAGACTGATAGTCTATCTCAAGGAAAAAAAAAAAAAAAAAAATATATATATATATATATATACACACTAAGGGTGTAAGAATATATTACATGTTCCAGAATGTTTACTGCAGGCATTGTTCATGATGGCAAAAGCTTGAATTGAAGTGAATAATAATTGTTAAGAGAATGCCGAAAGAATTAAGGTCCAGCCATACCAGGAATATTTTCCAGCTGTTCGGAAGAGTAAATTTAAGTTATAACAAGTGCCTTGGAGGGATTTCAGATGGAGTATTGCTGAGAAAGCATGATGCATTAAAAACATGTATTGGAGATGATCCTTTTTAAAAACAATGACAAAGCTTGTATCTGTATTTACATTTGTATGTATGCTTAAATACATAAATCTCTGCAGAAGTGTATATGTCAGTATATGCACATGGGAGAAAATACGAAGAGTGCGTTTACTTGGAAAGAGTAGAGCGGTGGTAAGTGGAGAAAAAGAACCAAAGGAGGTAGCCAAATTAAAGGAAAAGGGGAAAAAAAGACAAAACTGAAGGGCGGTGCTGGGGCGGCTCCTGTGGCTCAGCGAGTAGGGCGCCGGCCCCATATACCGAAGGTGGCGGGTTCAAGCCCGGCCTCGGCCGAACTGCAAAACAAAAAAATAGCCGGGCGCTGTGGTGGGCGCCTGTAGTCCCAGCTACTCGG
>CAUYON010109763.1:0-19627 GCA_963573935.1 Arctocebus calabarensis | reverse complement strand
AAGGTGGCAGGTTCAAACCTGGCCTCAGCCGAACTGCAAAACAGAAAAATAGCCGGGCGTTGTGGCGGGTGCCTGTAGTCCCAGCTACTCGGGAGGCTGAGGCAAGAGAATCACCTAAGCCCAGGAGTTGGAGGTTGCTGTAAGTTGTGACACCGTGGCACTCTACTGAGGGCGATAAAGTGAGACTCTGTCTCTACCAAAAAAAAAAAAAAATGTATTATAGAAATGGATTTTAATGTTGTGCCAGAAGCTTCTGCTCTTAAGGTGAGAGCTTGTTTTGACAGTCAGTTGGTCTTATACTGTGCATTAGCAAAAAACGCAGTGGTTAGAGGAGTCTTACCACCTGGGTCTTCAGACTCTTGATTATTACTGGGTCTGCCTGCAGAGAAGAAAGGGCCTCTTGTATGTTTAGGTATTTTGCTAAATGGCAGCAGGCATAAATAACCAAAGTATTTGAAGTAGATGAGCTTTAGTGAATAATTTTCATATATGAGGTTTATATCTGTGCATGTACTCTAACTACCAATTGTACTATATTTTCCTTGAGGACAGAAAATAATACTTCCCCTCTTTTTATTACTCCTTCTAGTTTACATATATGATGGATGTTTAGTATTTTTTAATGGGAAGAAGAAAGCTTAGAGTTCTAAAGATGTTAAAAATG
The DNA here is from genome assembly GCA_963573935.1 of Arctocebus calabarensis. NCBI lineage: Eukaryota > Metazoa > Chordata > Mammalia > Primates > Lorisidae > Arctocebus > Arctocebus calabarensis. The sequence continues at coordinate 18,963 of CAUYON010109763.1, read as the reverse complement.
TGCTATTAAAAATATTGAGTTGGCTCGGCGCCAGCCACATATACCTGAGCTGACAGGTTTGAATCCAGCCCGGGCATGCCAAACAACAATGACGGCTGCAACCAAAAAAAAAAAAAAAATGGCCGAGTGTTGTGGCGGGCGCCTGTAGTCCTACCTACTTGGGAGGCAGAGACAAGAGACTCGAATCCTGAGCACAAGGCTTGAACCCAGGAATTGGAGTTTGCTGTGAGCTGTGATTTAACAGTACTCTATCCAGGGTGACAGCTTGAGGCTCTGTCTGAAAAAAAAAAAATATTGGGCTACATGCCAGTTGAAATAACAGAATTCATTTCTCCAATATTCCGCCATATAATGTAAAAAAAAATACTTTCTTTTTCTTAGTTTGACGTAACTGGAATTTTTTATTAGGAGACATAGCATGTTAATTGAGTCTTTTATGTAAATCGGAGGTTTTCCTAACTGGATAATTAGGAAAATTTAAAAAAAAATTATTTTCCCTTGCATTACTCTTCATAACCTAATTTAGAGCTATCCTTTTTTACATCAAAGTATCAGTCCTTAAGTAAGTTTTTAAAAAATATGTACATTACAGGGGCCACTTAATAACAAAACTAATATATTTTAGTGTTTATTCTGTACCAGATATTGTTTGAAGTATTTTCTATGTAGTAACTCCATTGAATTATCACAACCACCCTGTGAAACAGATATAATTATTATTCTACTTCTACAGAAGATGAAATTGAGGCTTAGAAAGATTCGTAACTAGTTAAGATCATACAGCTAGTAAGGGGCAGTGTGAGAATCTGAACATAGGTTATCTGACTTGCAGAGCTGCTTGTATCTTTTCCTATAAGTCACACTGTTGTCATTGTAACAGATTTTTATATATACTTGTTATGCGCAGATTACTAAGTTTATTTGAAAATGTAAAATAAGGCCCCTGCCCTCAATGAACCTTTAAAAGTCCAGGTCGAAAAATAAAATACAGGTAAGTGCTAGAAGGAGAGAGATTAGTGAAGAGCAGATTCATTAAGAGACACTTTTGGAGGTAGGTATTACTTCCCCTACCTTCATCTTAAACTGTGATGAACCTAGAATGCGGAGTTGAGTGGAAGATCCGGTAGGCAGGGACATAATCTACAGCACAGGTTTTTCTTGGTCCACAAATCACTGGCAGCTCTCCCTCTTTCCAGGGGGAACCCACAAGGTCAAACTATTTTCATAACAATACTAAGAGGTTACTTGTTGTTTTTACTTTATTGGCTTTAGCAATCAGTTTAAGAGCAATGGAGAGTAAAATTGCCTGTACCTTATCATGAATCAAGTCAGTTGGCATCAAATTATGCTGCTGGCAATCATTGTAAACTTTACTGTCACTAACTCATAGGAAAACAAAAAAAAATTTTTTTTTAAATGTCCTTGGTGAAACAGTAAAAAGTATCAATTTTGTAAATTTCTCACCACAATCTTTTTCATGTTCTACGTGGGAATGTGGAAAGTATTCATACAGCATTTATGCTACACGCCAAAATATTTTCATTGTCTCAAAGAAAAGTACTTGTGTGATTGAGTTGCAAGCTGAACTAGTTACTTTTTTTCATGGAATATCATTTTTTCTTATAAGAACAAATAATGGACAAACTAGGATATACCAATACCTGGAAAGCATTTTCTTGAAAATGAAGAAGGGAAAAAACTGTTAGTATTTGTTTCCATTGGTAAAATGTAAGCTTTCCTCCAAAAATTAAAATTTTGAAAAAGTTATATCCTTTACTGTGTGCTTGAGAGCTGCTCAATTGTGAAAAGGGTTCTGATGAGATCAGTGGTGATATTAACAGATGTGATGAAGGGAAGCAGATCTTGTATAATGAAATGTACTGACTCTTGAAAGCACTTCTAACTTAGTAAGCCACTATTTTACAAATGACTAATGTTTAATGTTATAAAATGATGGATAAAATAATTTGATCATGTAATAAAGTATGAAAAGTTCATTAGTAAGTTTCTAGAGTCAACATTGCAGGTAACCTTTGATTAAGAATCTACCATGTGGGGGAGGAGGGGAAAAGAATCTACCGTTTGGGCTCAGCACCTGTGGCTCAAAGGGCTAAGGTGCCAGCCATGTACACCTGAGCTGGCGGGTTCAAATCCAGCCTGGCCCGCCAAACAACGATGACGGCTGCAACCAAAAAATGGCTGGGCATTGTAGCAGGCACCGGTAGTCCCAGCTACTTGGGAGGCGGAGGCAAGAGACTCGCTTGAACCCAGGAATTGAAGGTTGCTGTGAGCTGTGATGCCACGGCACTCTATCCAGGGCAACAGCTGAGGCTCTGTCTCAAAAAAAAAAAAAAAAAAAGAATCTACCATTTGTCACACTTTGGTGTATTGTCAAAGACTGTCCATAGTTATTGGAGGAAGCTACTAAAATGTTTCTCCCTTTCCCATCTATCTGTGTGAGGCCAGATTTTTCTTCATATACTTCAACTAGAAGAACATGTTGCAATAAAAAAGGTAGACATTAAAGAGATGGCCACTCTTCTAACTAAATTTATTGTTTTCAAAAATATAGGTAATTTCTTCATAAAAACATTACTTATATTAATTATAATGGGCCTATCATTTAAAATTAATTTTAAAATACTTTTAAAGTCATCTTTATTTCTAATATGATAGACAGCAATGGATATAACCAACAGAAACAAAAAGCTCTTTAAATGCTCAGGAATTTTTTTTTTTTTTGGGGGGGCAGGGGCTGGGTTTGAACCCACCACCTCTGGTATATGGGGGTAGCACCCTACTTCTTTAAATCACAGGCACTGCCCTGCTCAGTAATGTTTAAGTGTTGAAAGAGGTTTCGGTATAGAGGTGGGAATGTATAGAGAAGATTCTTTTGTTTTTTTAATTGACAAATAAAATTGTATATGTTTGTGGCATGTAGGATTATGTTCTGAGTATAGGGTTTTTTGTTGGAACAAATAGCCCTTGTGATATAATAAATAATACTCCGTAACAGAGATTGGTGAAAGCTAAGATATAGAGGACTTTGAATGCAAGATCAAAGAATATGAAAGTTTAGGTTATAAATAGTGAAAGGTCATTTGAAATATTTGAACAGAGTTGATGAGTGGAAAGAGATTTAAAAACATATCTTGAGTGACCAACCTTACTATATTAGTTAGGTATAGGTTTTACAACCCTCCTCATTGGCAGATCTTTCAAATAAAGTTATGCAACTAAAGATAACTCAGACATCCAGGTCCCCCATCATCCTCAGAAGGGTTTTTACTTTGTTGCACACCCTTTCTTTAGAGTTGAGGCCAGTTTTTCTTTTACTTCTCTATTATCACTTAGAATTGCCCATTGACTCATTTATCTGATAACACTTGAAGGTGCCTTGCAGATTGATGACCCACTAAAACATAGCCTTTACATTGGATTCATTTGTCCAGATGAGGATTTCTGGAACAAAATGGGAAAAGGACTTATAAAAGTCCTATAATATTGTCTATCATTGGGCCATATGATATTATCTTTGACCTACAGGTGGATGTCTTTAGCATTCTATATTTTGGGGTTAGAAATAGAGGTCTGGAAATGCATAGGAATTTACTCGTCTAGCCACCTACTTTTCCAAGAGAGGCTCTCATTTTACCCTCAAAATAATAAAAGGTAGGGTATGCTGGACCTACATAAAATATATCCCATATTAATCTATCCTTAAAAATACTTGCATGTATCCTTCAGCTCCAGAATTGTGGTACTCATGAGCAGCTGGCAGTTTCTAAGCTGGATCCATAAAGAAGCAATAGCCTGGTCTAAGAATGCAAGCGTTTCCACAGAAAACTACACTTTAACACCCAGCCATAGGTTTTTTTTGTTTTGTTTTGAGACAGAGCCTCAAGCTGTCACCCTGGATAGAGTGCTGTGGCATCACAGCTCCAATTCCTGGGCTCAAGCGAGTCTCCTACCTCTGCCTCCTAAGTAGCTGGGACTACAGGTGCCCGCCACAATGCCTGGCCATTTTTTGGTTGCAGCCGTCATTGTTGTTTGGGGAGCCCTGGCTGGATTCAAACACGCCAGCTCAGGTATACGTGGCTGGCGCCTTAGCCTGTTGAGCCACAGGCACCGAGTCTACATTAATAAATTAACTGGATCTGTGTTTCAACTTTCAACCCAAGAACTCCAGCTGAAGCATACAAACAGATTTCTCTCATTCTAAAATGTGCATTAAAATAATAAAGCCAGGTGCGGTGATATGGAGCTGGAGACCAAGTACTCAGGATGCAGAGGCAGGAAAACTGCTTGAGCCTAAGAGTTTAAGACCAACCTGGGCAACATAATGAGACCCTGTCTCATAAATAAATAAATAAATACGTAAATAAGGTTTAAAATTTTTTTTTCAGAATATTACGGGGGTACAAACATTTGGCTTACATTTGCCTTTGTACAGTTTGACTCAAAGTTATGAGAGTGCCCATCACCTAAATAGTGTGCATTGTACCTGTTAGGTGTGCATTCACCTATCTCCTCCCTTCACCTACCAGTGACTACAGGTACCCACTATAATGCCCAGCTATTTTTTTGTTGTTGTAGTTGTCATTATTGTTTAGCAGGTCCCGGGCCAGGTTCAAACCTGCCAGCCTGGGTGTATGTGGCAGGCGCCCTACCCACTGAGCTGTGGGCACGGCCCTAAAAAAAGTATTTTTAGGCTCGATGCCTGTGGCTCAACGGGCTAAGGTGCCAGCCACGTATACCTGAGCTGGCGGGTTCAAATCCTGCCTGGGCCCACCAAACAACAATGATGGCTGCAACCAAAACATGACAGGGCGTTGTAGCGGGCGCCTGTTATCCCAGCTACTTGAGAGGCAGAGGCAGGAGACTCACTTGAGCCCAGGAATTGGAGGTTCCTGTGAGTTGTGATGCCATAGCACTCTCTCCAGGGTGACAGCTTGAGGCTCTGTCTCAAAATATATATATATGTGTGTGTGTGTGTATTTTTTTTTTATATGATATTAGGTTAGGGAGCATGAGCCCTGGAAATCAGGTTGAGCTGGTTCAACTTTCAGCTCCTTCCACTTGTTAAATGTGTAACCATGAGAGAATTATAACTGTAATGCTCATTTTCCTCATCTGTAAAAATGATGAAAATAGTTCCTGCTGCATAGGGTTGTTTTTAGGACTAGATAAGAATATAAGTATCAAATATGATGCTTGGCACATAGTAAATTCTTAATAAATGTTAGCTATAATACTATTTTTTTTTTTTTTTTTTTTTGAGACAGAGCCTCAAGCTGGATAGAGTGCTATGGCATCACAGCTCACAGCCACCTTCAATTCCTGGGCTCAAGCGAGTCTCCTGCCTCCGCCTCCCAAGTAGCTGGGACTACAGGTGCCCGCCACAACGCCCGGCCATTTTTTGGTTGCAGCCATCATTGTTGGGCAGGCCTGGGCTGGATTCGAACCCGCCAGCTCAGGTGTACGTGGCTGGCGCCTTAGCCCGTTGAGCCACAGGCGCCGAGCCAGCTATAATACTATTAATATATAATTATTTCATTTCAAAGAAAGTATTATAGACAGTCCCTGACTTATAAAACAATCCAGATTAAGGCCAGGCATGGTGGTTTATGCCTATAATCCTAGCACTCTGGGAAGCTGAGGCTGGTAGATTACCTGAGGTCACGGGTTTGAGACCAGCCTGAGCAACGTGAGACTCTGTCTCTAAGTATAGCTGGGCCATTGTGGTGGAGGCCTATAGTCCCAGCTACTCAGGAGGCTGAGGCAAGAGGATTTCTTGAGCCAAGAGTTTGAGGTTGCTGTGAGCTATGATGCCACAGCACTCTACTGAGGGCAACAAAGTGAGTGAGTTTTTTATTTTATAAAAAATAAAAACCGATCCAGATTAGCAAACCACCCAACTATACCTTTTTTCTCTTTTGCCATTTTCTTCCCTCATGCCCTTCAAAGCTTATGTCCTAAAATCCATTCTGCTAAAAGCAGTAGTTGACAAAGTGGATTTTACAGCCTGCTCTACGGTAATGAATGAGCAAACAAATGAGTGAATAGATATGGGTAAAATATATGCTTTCCAAGAGCTCTCCCTCTTGGAAATTCACAAGAAACCTATTAACTTTACTTAATTCGGTGTTTCCCAAATTTATTTGACTGTGAGACCCATTTTCTACACACAAAACACACAAAAATGGTGTTCTGTCCTTTGGGAAGTGCTGCTCTGTGATTTTTGAAGCATTGCAGGCTTATACACATCTAAATACCTTCGAGCTATTTTGACTATCTGTTTCCATTTGATTTTCTTATATGTAAAATATATCACAGTCTTACTTCACTCAAATTTGAATCATTCTTATTTGGAATAATGTGATTAAAAAATAATGAAGTTTCACTCCTGTACAAATTTTGAATCAATGTGAATCTCCAGATGAAAACTTTGTTAATAATTGCCTAATTTCAAAGCTATATAAATTGCATGGTAATTCACATGGCAGCCCTACTTTTATCAGTTAATAGAGATGTCTACCATCTTTTGATAGATTTAGTCTTTTTTTTTTTTTTTTTTTGAGACATAGTCTCACTTTGTCACCCTTAGTAGAGTGCCATGGCATCATAGCTCACAGCAACCTCAAACTCTTGAGTCCAAGGTATCCTCTTTACCTCAGCCTCCTTAGTACTTAGGACTACAGGTGCTGCCCACAACTCCTGGCTGTTTTTTTAGAGATGGGGTCTGGCTCTTACTCAGGCTGGGCTCCCTACTCCTGAGCTCAAGCAACCTACCCACCTTGGCCTCCCAGAGTGCTAGAATTATAGGCATGAGCCACCGCGCCTGGTTGATAGATTTAGTCTTGAGTTATGCCATTTTCAGACCATGTCCCTATCCCTTGTACTAAATGTGACTGACTTTGTAATATTGTTATAACACTTACTTGAGCATATGAAGAAAATTTATTTGTACACCTTGTCTGAAGACTGACTGCCCTCCACCCAAAAGAAATTGATCACAACTAGGAATGATTTGTACTTTTGTCTTAAAACCATGAGCTATTTAGAGAGAATGCTATAGGAGATGAAGCTTTGCGTAACTGGTTTTTTGGTATATAAAATCATGATATTTACAAGTTAAACTTTTTGAAATTGTGGAATGGATAATATTAAATAGTAATACTAGATTAAATATATTTTTTCCTTTACCATGGCAGTAATTTGAAGTACATGTACTTTTTAGCCCATTTCTGACTTTTATAAAGAGTTCTAACCATATTTTGAATACAAACTTAAATATTCTTTTTTGTTTTTTTGAGACAGAGTCTCACTCTGTCACTCTAGGCGTCAAAGCTCACAGCAGCCTCAAACTCTTAAGACTTGAGCAGTCCTCTTGCCTCAGCCTCAGAGTAGCTGGAACTATAGAGGTTCTACAGTATATTGCTTAGGTGATGCATGAATGAAAAATGTAAAAGTAAAAATTAGTTCCCATTCCCTTGGCCTTTCCCAAACACTAGTGTCCCTCCCTGGAGGTGACCACAGTTAGTTTCTAGGGTCTCCCGATATAGACTCATCCGATTTCTCGGTGACATAGTCTCTGAGACCGAGCAGCTTTTAGTGTTTGGCCTTCAGGTCCCTACTAGTGGCATCATTGATGCTGGTTGAATTTGAGAATCTGACTTGGCTCCCGAGGAGTTCAGCTAACTCTTTAGAAGGGGCTGAGGTACTTAACAGAGTGTTCTTCTCCAGTGACAGGGAGACTGGGCCTGAGGCCAGCCTCCAGATCTTGGTTCCAACCTGCTTTCAGCAAGGCTCAACCTGCTCCTGATGAGAAGCCACTTTTAGTTTGCTCCTGAGGAGAGAAAAGCACAGAGCCATGGTGTAGACATCAGGATGTTTAGACTTGCTTCCCTATGAGATTGCCCTTAAAAGCAGGAATCGATGGCTAGCAACTTATAGAAGGTTCTACTGTAAAAATACTCATTACAAAATTTTACAACAAAGTGGCCAGTACATAGAGAATATTTTGTAAAGTTTTGTAGTGCATATTTTGTAAGCAAAGGTACATTTAGCTGCAGTTTTCCATTTTCCCTATGTATGGAGTCTTTGAGGGTGGCTTTTGAAACAACGTGTAGTATTTGTAGAAAGTAGGAACACTATCTTACTAAAGTAACTGAGTAGATTGCTGGGCAACGTGCTTGGTTTGGTGATTGTGCATCTATCTATTGTGCTATTTAGTGGCCCGGTTGAATGATTTTCCTCTAGCAACAGTTATCTGCCCAGATTCAAACTTAGATAAAATTGATGAATGAGGCCCATGCTTGTAATTCCAGCTCTTTGGAAGGCTGAGGTGGGTGGATCACTTGAGCTCAGGAGTTTGAGGCTGCAGTGAGCGATGATCATGCCACTGTATGCCAACCTGAATGACAGAGCGGAGAGCCTGTCTCTAAAAGTAATTTTTTAGAATTGGTGATTGGATTCATTCAGAGTTGTAGTTTTTGTAGGCAGATTCCACCAAGGAAGAAATGACAGATTCTGAAACCTAAATTGGATAGAAGAGGAGGTAAAGACCTAGAGGTGAGGATTTAGAGATAAAGAAAGTGGAGAATCAATGTTTGTTGGGTCTAATGAAGTCAAATAATTGTAATGGTGGGGCTTTTCAAGGAAACTGAAAAAATAATAGTGTCTGTTTAAAAAACAAGGTGTTTGAAGTACAAAAAGTACCATTTTTGTGGTAGAGCAGTTTCAGGTGATGACACCAGGAAGGTAAAATATCCATGTTTTAAAAGTCTGAGCACTGGTGGGTAGTATCTGACTTGGCTCCCCAGGAATTCAGCTAACTCGTAGCTCAGTGGGCAGGGTTTTGGCCACATACACCAATGCTGGCGGGTTTGAACCTGTCCCGGGCCAGCTAAAACAACAATGACAACTGCAACAAAAACAATAGCCGGGCATTGTGGTGGGCGCCTGTAGTCCCAGCTACTAGGGAGGCTGAGGCAAGAGAATGGCTTAAACCCAAGAGTTTGAGGTTACTGTGAGCTGTGATGCCATGGCACTCTACCCAGGACAACAGCAGCGCTAGAATACAGAGCATGAAAAGGTAATTGTATTATATCTATCAAAGGGCTCATATCCAAAATTTATAAAGAAATACAAATCATAAGCAAAAAACAGTCAACCTAATAGAAAATGGGCAAAAGATTTGCAGAAATTTCACAAAAGAAGTTACCAAAATATTCACTAAACACATGAAAAGGTGATCTATTTCATTAGTCATCAGGGAAATATAAATTAAAGTCAAAATATGATGGCCCTAACCAGAACAGTTACAATGAAAATGAAAATACTACAAACAGCTGCAACAGTTGATGGGAGTATAAGTTAGTAGAGTCACTTAGAGAATTGGCAGTATTGTTTTTCTTTTTTGTTTTGTTTTTTGAGACAGAGCTTCAAGCTGTGGCCCTAGGTAGGGTGCTGTGGCATCACAACTCACAGCAACCTCCAATTCCTGGGCTCAAGCGATTCTCCTGCCTCTGCCTCCCAGGTAGCTGGGACTACAGGCGCCCACCACAACTTCAGCTATTTTTTGGTTGCAGCCATCATTGTTGTTTGGCAGGCCCAGGTTGGATTCGAACCGTCCAGCTCAGATGTATGTGGCTGGCACCTTAGCCACTTGAGCCACAGGCGCCGAGCCATGAGAATTGGCATTATTGTTAAGGCTGAACATACACATATCCTTGACATAGCAAATCCACTCCTAGATATGTACTTGTATTTCCCAATAGAAATACTTGGCTGTGTGTATCAAGACATGTAAATCAGAATGTTCAAAGGAACATTATTCTGAATAGCCAAAACTGGAAGCAGCAAGTAAATTGTGTGTTTATACAATGGAATAAGAATGGATAAATTACAACAATATGTGTGTGTGTTACATAAATACAATGTGGGAAAGAAACCAGATGCAAAAGAGTATGATTCCATTGTTTTAATTAAGTTTAAAACTGGCAAAAATAATCTATGGAGTTGGAAGTCCAGATAGTAGTGAGCTTTTGGCAGAGGAACAGTGACTGGAGCGGGCCCCCAAGAGTTCCCCTGCAGTCCTGTGTCTTGATCTAATTTGATGGTTACATGGGTCTGCTTTCTTTCTGAAAATTCATTCAGCTCTGTGCTTATGATTTGTTCATTTTTTGAAATCCAGCCCAGCTTCTGATCTGATGTTATTTTTATCTATGTATATTAAACCTCAATTTAAAAATTACATTAGATCAGAAGGCTTCAGAATTTTGGAAATGATAATTCACTTTTTCCACTTAGCAGATCTCCTTAGAATTAAGCATTTTTATACTTTTAAAAAATACGAGTGTCTATCACACACTGGAAGATTAACCAGTCTGGCTTCTGACCTTAAATTGTGTCTTCAGAGGAGCAAAGAACTATCAAGAACAACAGATAATTGTAACGAATATTTTGTAAATAAAAGTAAAAAAACAAAACAGATAAGTACCTTGAGCAACATACTTAAAAGTGATCATTAGTTTTCTTTTATCTTGCCACTTCACGTACACTATGACAGGTTACATGGACTCCATATATAGAGGGTGCCAAAAAAAGTATACACATTTTAAGAAAGGAAGAACTGTATTAAAATTGTAATACTCAGTGTATACCAGTAACAAAAGTGAATTAAGTCACGTTGAGCACCCCTTGTAATTTGCAGAAGTCAAACATGACTTAAGTCTTACAAATTTAATACAGTGTTTTTCCTTTCTTAAAAGGTACCCTCTGTAAAGTTGTATATAAAACTGTGGTTTGGAGCTTGTAGAATTTATTTTTTTTTTTTTTAAACTTTTCTTGACGGAGTACATCATCATCTCACAGATCAGATCAGGTAGTTTTAAAGTTTGAGGGGAAAGAGAGTTATGTGATCCAGCTGTGAGATGTGAGAGGCAAGTTTGAAGGTGCTTAATGAGCATTAGTTGTAATTCTTGCTCATTGCTTTGCCTGCATGCTGGTGTCCCTGATGATGTTTTAGTAACTTAATGAGTTTCATCTTTGAATGGAATTTGTTTTGTTAATCTGCATTGTGCCCAGATCGATGACTGAAAATCTTACACTCTCATAGAACATTGCTTTGTAGCTCTTCCCTTTTCTGCTATTTTGATATCACATGAATCATTGCACATTAAGCCATCTGCAAGGCCTGAATGGAATAAGATAAAAAGCTCCCATCACTTAGCTTGACACTTAAAAAGCTAGTATTCATTTGGAGTTTGTTCCTGATTATCTTTTATATTTTAAAGTTTCAAACTTTATTTCAAGATGGTTGCTAACATTCCTGAGCCAAAAGTATCTCTGATTCACAGCTTCAGTTAGCCTGAACATTGAGTCAAAGAGGAAGGGATCCATACTGTGTCTCCCAGAAGAATCTGTTAGGGACTTAGTTCTATCTTGATTGAGAGAGTAAAAACAGAAAGTTCCATTCTTGTTTTAAAAGTGTGTTGGTTTAATCAGTTAGGTAAGCTGTCTGCTTTGGCATGCACTTCATAGGAAATAGTAAAAATACAAGGTTCTTAAATTGCCAGTTAGAGTCTCTAAGTGTTCTTTGCTTTGGGCTATTGAAGAGTGGATTCCCTTAAACTAATGTTAGTTGGAATTGCATAAGTTAAGGTGGAAGAGTACAGATTTGTTTGAGAAGCTTCTTCAATTTTCAGGCAAATTGCTCTTTGTCACTAGATTTCTTCTCTTCATAATAATATCATCATAATAATACTTTGGCAAATTGGTAGTAGCAAACTCTAGAACTGAGAGAATTAATTTCAAAAATATTCTTTTATTTCATTTCCTTGAGAGAGTCTGAGATAATAGACCAAAAAATATAGTGACCCCCCCCATAACTAGCTACAAGAGACTCTCTATTTTCAAAATAGAAAGATCTCAAAAAAATAGAAAGCTCTACTAAGAATCTAAGAATAAAGGTACTATTTTTACATTTTCAGTTATAGTATCTCCATGTGATCTTAGGCAAGTCACTTAATGTTTCTGTGTCTATTATCTCCCATTTTGTTAATGTACTATAAATACTCAAAGACTAAAAAAAAAATTTATAGACTATAGCATTTGTAACATCTTTGATAACATCTTTTTTTTTTCTTTGAAGGGACAACTATAATTTTTGCTTAAAGATACCCTGTCTGGGAATGATGCAGTGGGAGAAGATTTTAAATATTTTACATAATTCTTGTGAATTAATTGTGTTTATTTTTCAAGTGTTCATTTCTTTGCTTAGCAGACAGAAGGTGGAGCACAGACAGATGGCCAGCAGTCACAGACGCAAAGTAGTGAAAATTCAGAGAGTAAATCTACCCCCAAACGGCTGCATGTCTCTAATATTCCTTTCCGCTTCCGAGACCCTGACCTCCGGCAGATGTTTGGGGTAAGTCTCTGAAGTCCATTTATGGTTTTTACTTTTAAAAATAGAAGTTTATCCACCAAATGTGTTGTTAGTGTTTAGTACTATGGGATTAAATTGAGAAGGATCCTGAGGAAAATCAGTATTTTCATCAGTCTTTACATACTTTTTTCTGTCACCCAGTGTATTCTAGACAAGGCTTTGCAGATTGTCACTTAAGGTGACCGTAGGACCTAGTGCAGACTCTGAGGGGTTTCTTGTTACATGAGACTTTCAATGCCAAAACCAAGATGAGATGGTCACCCCACTCACCTACCAAACTTAGTAAACATATTAATAATTTGTTTAGTTTCACCTAAAAAAGCAGTCATACACATTCTTTTAAAGCAATGGAAATTGCTTTTGTGCAGTGGAAATCACCTGCAAAGCTTAAAAAATATTGATGCCTATGGCTCACATCCAAAGGTTGTGATTTAATTGGCTTGGGAGGGAGCTTGGGCTTAGGAATTTTTACAAGATTCCAAGGTGATTCTAATGTGCAGATAAGTTTAGGGACCACTGCTTGCTATTCTGTTACCTTGGTCTTTTTCTTTGCCTTTCATATAAGCCCATCATAATACTGCCTTATCTTACCCTTTAAACTGCAGAAACCAAAGGAATTGGATTCAAGAGTGCATTATTGCCACTGTACTCAGCCTTTACAATGTTTTAAGAAGATACACTATAGAAAATAAAGGTTTAGATGTGACTCATTAAAGTGGAAAAAGTATGGATTTGGGTATCAAAGAACATGTGATCAAATTCTAATCATGCGTAAACTTGGGATGTTCATGTAACTTTTTTGAGGTTGTATATCATGTCTGTAAAAATAAGGATGGGAATCTGCATTTCAGAGTTATGAATTGAATGAAATAATATCTGTGAAGCAGATAATACCTCAATGTTTTGTGTTCACTTTCTTGCTCACACTCAGACCTCAAGACCAGTATCTAAAATTCAGTGTAGAAGGTTGGTTTTCTATCTCTGAAGTGTTCTTTCAGCTATTGACTTCCTCCTCACATCACCATCATTAAAAAAGTATAATAGCAAAGATTCAAGCTGTTGGGAAATAAATGGCTGCTGAGAGTCTTAATTTTTTCTGAGCCTGTGTTTTATTGCTTGTTTGAATTTGACCCAACTCTTAACTTGGTCAAGAGAAAATCTATAGTTTTTTAAAAAATTCCATTAGGATAGCTGCCTGGTACTTTGTTAGGAAAGCAAATGCCCTCTATTACATCTTGATTGTAGCCACCTCATGGTGACAAGAAACTGGAGCAAAGTTCTATCATTTAGAGCTGACTACCTAGATGTATATTTGGTGCTGAAAAGAAGGCCAGAACTGAGATTTAATGATGTTCTTGAAGTATGTGAAGAACTTCTACTCAGGAAATGATAACTCTCTATTTTCCATCTCTATAGAAAAGAGAGCAATAGAAAATATAAAGGGTAGCATAAAGGACTTAGGTTACATAGAAGACATTGCCTGGGAGCATGAGTTTTAGGTTCTCGGTTGCATTGTCAGAGCTAATAGAATCTTAGTCTCTGGAGGTCAGAGAGAATGTAGTACATTCTTAACTGACAGAGGTGTGTTTTCTTTTGAGTCCATAAAATCCTGTCCATTGAAAATCTGTGTTAGACCAGGTAGTGAGTGATTTCTTAAAATATATTATTCTTTTCCTATGAGGCATAAAGTGCAAAAGAAATAATTTTTTTTCCTTGCAAAGGATACCTAGTTGCTTTATTTTCTTCCACATGGTTAGTATCTATCACTTAGAGCAGTAGCATTGGTGAAGAGCAAGGATCCCATGCTTCATTTCAGCTCTGTAAACTTAACAGATTCTTTTTTTTTTTTTTTTTTGAGGCAGAGCCTCAAGCTGTCACCCTGGATAGAGTGCTATGGCATCATAGCTCACAGCAACCTCTAATTCCTGGGCTCAAGCGAGTCTCTTGGCTCTGCCTCCCAGGTAGCTGGGACTACAGGCGCCCGCCACAACGCCCGGCCATTTTTTTTTTTTTTTTCGTTGCAGCTGTCATTGTTGTTTGGCGGGTCCGGGCTGGATTCGAACCCACAACTCAGGTGTACGTGGCTGGTGCGTTAGCCCGTTGAGCCACAGGCGCCGAGCCAACTTAACAGATTCTTTTAGCCTTTTTTCCTTTAGCCATAAAAAGCAAGGCAGTCCTTACACCAGAAGGATGCATTCGAAAATGTAAATAAGACAAACTCTAAAGCACCCTACCAATCTTAGTTTTATAGGATAGACATATAAATAAAATCCCCTCCTATTTAAAAATAAGGCATTTTGGCTTGGCACCTGTGGCTCAACGGGCTAAGGCGCCAGCCACGTACACCTGAGCTAGAGGGTTCGAATCCATCCTTTGCCTGCCAAACAACAATGACGGCTGCAACCAAAAAAAAAAATGCCAGGCATTGTGGCAGGTGCCTGTCATCCCAGCTACTTGGGAGGCAGAGGCAAGAGACTCGCTTGAGCCCAGGAATTGGAGGTTGCTATGAGCTGTGATGCCACGGCACTCTGTCCAGGGTGACAGCTTGAGGCTCTGTCTCAAAAAAAAAAAAGGCATTTTCTTATTTCCTTGATTTCTTTCTTTTTTTTTTTTTTTTAATTTTTCTAGTAAGTGATGAAAATGGAATCAAACCCAGATGCCTTACTCTGGAAAATTGGGGGTTTTGATAAAGATACAACTATTCAGTCAAACAGAAAAACATGATTTCTGTCTTCTTTTTTTCATTTTTCAGTTTTTTTTTTCCGCTTTACGTAACGTCTGATTTGAAATCCAAGAGAGATAGAAAATTGGGTATGCAGAGGGAGTATGAGCCAAAAGGATACCTGGAAATTTAGAGCTTATGCATACCTTCAATTCAGTTTACCTAAGTAGTGATTTTTTTTTTTTTTTTTTTTTTTTGAGACAGAGCCTCAAGCTGTCACCCTGGGTAGAGTGCTGTGGCATCACAGCTCACAGCAACCTCCAATTCCTGGGCTTAAGCAAGTCTCTTGCCTCAGCCTCCCAAGTAGCTGGGACTACAGGCGCCCACCACAACGCCCGGCCATTTTTTGGTTGCAGCCACCATTGTTGATTGGCGGGCCTGGGCTGGATTCGAACCCGCCAGCTCAGGTGTATGTGGCTGGCACCTTAGCCTGTTGAGCCACAGGCACTGAGCCCCTAAGTATGATTAAAACAGCTTTGTCTCATATATACCTCCTTCTTCAAATAATTGTTATATTTTGTGTAACTCCTTATCAGCTATTTAGCTACCTAACAATGGAGTTTAGGCTTTGTGTCTCTAGCTTTGTTTGCTTTTCCAAATGTTAAAATATTTAAATAATTGAAGAGAGTTGTTATATAAAATATTCTTCATATTTGTTGCAGAAATATTAAAGTGGTAAATAGCATATAACCTGTGGAAATGGTAACATACACACACATATTTGTTGAATTAGATAGTTATTTATAATCTTGCTAAGTTTAAAAAAGCAAGCACTATGTGGAGTGAGACATCTGTATGACTGAGGGAAAACCTGGGTGGTTGTCTACTAAAATAATGTTACGATGGTAGGATTACAGATGATCTTTATTTTCTGTTTTCTCATTTCCTTTTTGTATTTTTTAATTTTTATACAGTGTGCATGGTTTACTTGTATAAATAAAAAAAGCAAGGAGTGTACAGCCTTTGATAGTCTATCATTCTACTTAGTAGGATTTGCTTTTTAAAACTGAGACATGTAAAACAATTAGAGATGTAGTTAGGAAAATTCTCAGGTCTTGTCTACGTGAGGAAGTACATAGTGGGTTAACAGGAAATATCTTCAGACAACAGCTTTCCACACACAGGGGTGAATAATGCATTAATAAATATATTAAGAAAGAAGAGAAAATGAGGAAACTGTCAGTTCAGAGATAGGAAAAACCAGAAACTTGTATTAGGACTTTTATCAACAAATAGAAATGCTGAAGTCAAAAACATCCAGAAGAGAGTAAAATACGCAGTTAAAAAACTGATCATAAATAAATGTTCCTATTTTTGTCTCTGCAGCAGTTTGGCAAAATCCTAGATGTAGAAATAATCTTTAATGAACGTGGCTCTAAGGTAAGTTTCATTTCAATATCAGGTGTGCTTGAGTTCTTTTTGAGTTTTGTTTTATATTAAATAGTAAGTATTTGGAAAACAAGCTGTTTTTGTTAAGGCTGCCTAAAAGTATCCCAGGTATCCACCTTGAGTTAAATTATCTCTTAAAAATAAACTACCACATGGCCAAACTAACTATATTGGGAAGGTAATGGGTCAAGAAGCAGAGAAATTTGAGAGAAGAGTGTGACAGTAAGTAACACAGAATATAGGAGTTAATGGTTCTATTATCAACCTTAAATTTGGCCTAAGAGGCCTTGTTATAGAGGAAGAGAGCAGAGACTGAAAAAAATGAAATTCAAAGACAATTCCATTTTGAATTCCATCAGAACAATTCAGCTTTTAAAAATATAACTCCAAAGTGGCATACTTAGAACAAATTTAATGTTTCAGTTATTTGATTGACTTGATCTCTTGAATAAATTTTGACACAGTGGGTTGTGATACAGGAATTTACTATGGCCCAAGTTTTTCCTTAGGTTATACCCAAGTCGATGATCTGTGTATAGGATGTAGAGTTAATAAAATTACAAATGCACTGAGTTATTTTTATAAGAAAGAATGTATTCTCTTTTAAATGTGTCCTATCTAAGAACTGAAATTTTTAATTAAAATTAATTTTCCTCCATTAATTTACTTTTTTTTAAAGTTCTTAACTGTATGATTTTGAATTTCTATGTGTTAAAATAAGCAGTAATGTTTTTAGGAATAAGGGAATGGCAAAATCTTACAGTAGTGTTGAGAAAAAATATTTGATGAAAAAGTATTTGAATTTGAGAAGTTTCATTTGAAAGTTTTCTCACTGCTCAACAAACGAAATACACCCCACGGAAACAATCAGCCACAACCAAGGCAGTAAATACTTACCTTGCTATTGCTACATTAAGCCCAACTTTGATTTTTTTAAGGTTAGAGTAATAATTTTCATTTGATCACCTCTGCTGAATTTTGAAAACAGCTTGTCTACAATTAAATCTCCTAAGAATGTAATTTGAAGAAAGACTAAATAAAGCCAGCAAATGAGCTAATATTTACCTAACTTCAATTTCATAGTCCAAATTCACCATGCTTTGGGAATTGATAATATACATAGTATATATAGAGTTGTGTATACTTCGGGCCCCATCTGTACTCATAGAAATGTATGCACTGTTCTAATACTCACTATTATTATTCCCTTCCTTTATAGAATGTATCAACACTAAAAGTGTTTAATTCTGACCATAGCAATTATTTGTTAATTATTAAAGAGGTGTAATTATATGCTAAGCTTCCAGTTTTCAGTTAAAACAAAAAAGATTTATATGCCTATACAGAACTTTCTCCAGCACTTGGTAAGTATTTTTTAAAGTGAAGTCTATTCAGATTGCAATCAGTAAAACTATTTATGCGTGTAATTATCTCATAATGGATTTTTATTCCTTTATTAAATAGTTTACATAAATTTAATTTTTGTGATCATTTTAGCTGCAAGGTGGGGAAATGACAGTGGTTTATAGATTTGAAATACATGAATATAAAATAAATACATGAAGATTACCGGCCACACTGTTTATTAGTTTAAACATTTTTTGGTTTTAAGTATATACACTTAAATTATTCTTAACTAGACTCTGAACAACTGGACGCCCAGTATAGTTTTCATCAGGCATTGAGGACTTGTTCCTTAAAAAGAAAGTAATTTGATTGAATTATTGTGAAGCAAAGGAAATTGATCTTTCTTAAGGCTCCTTTCATTGACTTTAAGGATTTGCCTATTACCAAATTTTTTTGAAAATTTACCTGAGCCAATTACTTCACCCATATAATTTTCCTTTTAAAATAAAGACATAAGCCTTCCTTTTCTCTTTGAGGAACCTAAAAGCATATATATGCCTCTCTTAGCTTGATGCTATATCATGACTGCCCCATTTTCCTTTGGGCTGCTAAAGGGTGCACAGACAATATACTAATTGGTAAATGTTTTTGAAACAAAGCACAGACTTCAGAATTGACTTGGATCTGCCTTCAAGGACTGATTAAAAAAAAAAAATCCTTGTTTTGGGTGGCGCCAGTGGCTCAAAGGAGGAAGGCACTGGCTCCATATGCCAGAGGTGGCAGGTTCAAACCCAGCCCTGGCCCCAAACTGCAAAACAACAACAAAAACAAAAGTCCTTGTTTTTAACCTTTGACCTTCTTCACTGTTACCTAAAGTCCTTTCTTTTTTTTTTTTAGACAGAGCCTCAAGCTGTCACCCTGGATAGAGTGCTGTGGCATCATAGCTCACAGCAACCTTCAATTCCTGGGCTTCAGCGAGTCTCTTGCCTCCGCCTCCCAAGTAGCTGGGACTACAGGCGCCTGCCACAACACCCAGCCATTTTTTGGTTGCAGC
>CAUYON010109762.1:0-11712 GCA_963573935.1 Arctocebus calabarensis | reverse complement strand
GGGAGGGTTTCTGGCCATGGGCCACCCTGCAGAGGCCTAGCGGTTGCAGGCAGAGTTCCTGTCAGAAAGCAGGCCTGCGGAAGCCCTGCAAGCTCGGGCGTGGAGTCGTATGGTCACCAGGGGATTTAGTGGCCAGAGGCTGGCCTGTGGGGGTCCAGCAGGTGCCAGGCAGAGGTCCGCATGGTCACTGGGGGAGGAGTTCCTGGTCGGGGGCAGACCTGCGGAGGCCTGGCGGTTGCTGTCAGAGTTTCTAGTAGACGGTGGGCCTGCAGAAACCTGGCAAGCTCGGGACACAGGGCCAGCCCCTCACCTGTGGCTTCCCTGGCTGGAGGGGAGGGAGGCTCGCCACGGCCCCCTAGAGTCTTTTCCCAGTGGGGTGCTTGTTCCAGCAGGCGGGGGTGAGGGTGCTGCTCAGGGACCTCCTCCCTCATTCTCAGCGAGGGTTAGGCTTCTGGTTCATCAGGTAAGGGGGGAAGGGTGTACAGTAAATTCAGAATGGTGAGGGAAACTTTAGTTCAGTTTTTCTGCATAGCAATAGAGTTTTCAGAGTCACACTGGGGTGCTCAGGGGAAGCACACCTCACTTCCCACAGCACTCTTCCATGGGGTGAGACAAGAGGTCCACAGTTCACCACTTGTCTGTAGAAAACTAGCAGGAACAAAAGAGGAGAATAAAAAGAAAGGAAACAGAAAGGCAAGAAACTCAGAGCTTTCTTGGGGGAGGGGACGGGCACTCTTCCTTTCAGATGAATTTTGTACCTGAAGCATGCTTTCTTGGGGTCGCAACAATTCTCAGCAGAGATGATCCACAGAAATCACTTCTCTCCCTTGGCTGAACTCCCAGTATTCAGCTTAATTGCGCAGTTTCTGGAGGTTATCTTCCCTTTTGGACAGGAGCCTTTTTTGGAAGCTGTTTCCAGTCAGCCATCCTGCTCCGCCCCCCTGTTTAATTTTCTTTTAAGAAATAATAACTAATGCAGCACTTGAAATAAATCAGACCTTTGTTTGGTAAAACTCTAGAGAAAAAGACTATTCCAGCATTATTTTAGAGGATGCCATATAAAAGAAAATAGAATAATTTCTTGATTAGAATCCAGATCACCTCCCTTCTGAACAATACATTAGTACTGGTGGTGAGGAAAACCCAACTAGCATTACTGTCAGCCAAGAAATAAAAAGGATCAAGGTGCCAGGCTTTGCACTTCAGAAGTCAGTAAACAGGATTGTCAGCCAAATGATTACACGTACTTACAAATGATCACCAAAGACCAGTGAGGCAGAGCTCTATGGCAGTGGCACCAGATAATTAGCTTATGGATGATAACCTCCATCCTTGGTTAAGGATAGGGTACCACAAGGAGCTAACAAACTTTCAGCAAAAACATCACATGAGAATGAAGCCCACAATGCTTGGGCTTCCCAAGATAAGAATGTTGGACCCATCTCTTCAAAATATCTGAGCTACAGTGTGGAAAGTCTTAAACACCAGAATTCTAAAAGACTTGTCTCCCAGATGGCGTTAGAAAGTGCCTTCAATGACGAAACTTACTAAATGTAGCATACAAATGTATGAAGATACAATAACTAAGAAAATGCCATGAAGGGTATGCTAAACAGTTTGATGAAAACATTTCAGATTGTATATGAAATTACACACACAGCACATTGTACCCCTTGATTGCACTAATGTACACAGCTATGATTTAATAAAAAAAAAAAAAAAGAAAAGAAAGAAAGAAAGTGCCTTCAATGAGAGGACCACTATAGTTTCCAAATTTCAGCCTCCAAACACTGTAACAATAGTAGCCAACTTGGTTTTTTTAATTTAGTTTTGAATTAAATCATAACTGTATACATTTATGGTGTACAATATGGTGATATGACACACAAAGTGGAATGCATAAATCAAACTAATAAACATAACCATCACCTCACTTATTTTTTGTGGTAAGGCATTTATAATTTACTCTTAGTTATTTGAAATATACCCTTGCATTATTCATATTAGGTGATATCCCATCAAATACCTTTCCTTCTCCCACCAATCACCTTATCCCCACCCCCTCTTCTCCCTTCCCCCTTGTTAGACTAATTTGTCTTTTATCATTCATATGAGAGTGTGTTTATATACTGGTTTCATAATAGTGTTAAGTATATTGGATACTTTTTTTCCATTCTTAAGATACTTTACTACAAAGAATATGTTCCAACTCCATTCAGGTGAACATAAAAAATGAAAAGTCTACATCTCTTTACAGCTGAATATTCCATGGTATACATATACCACAATTTGTTGATCCATTCATGGGTGGATGGGCATTTGGGTTGCTTCCACAACTTGGCAATGATGAATTGAGCTGCAATAAACATTCTTTGCAAATGTGCAAATGTCTTTGTTGTAAAATGATTTTTGTTCATCTGGGTAGATACCTAGTAATGGAATTGCAGGGTCAAATGGAAGGTCAACTTTTAGTTCCTTGAGAATTCTCCATACTTCTTTCCAAACAGGCAATATTAGTTTGCAATTCCACTAGCAGCACAGAAGTGTTGCCTTCTCTCTGCATCCTTGCCAACATCTGTAGCTTGGGGAGTTTATGATGTGGGCTAATCTTACTGGAGTTAGGTGATATCTCAAAGTGGTTTTGATTTGCATTTCTCTGATGATTAAAGACGATGAGCATTTTTCACATGTTTATTGGCCATTTACATTTCATCTTCGGAGAAGTTTCTGTTCAAGTCTCTTGCACACAAAGAAATGGGGTTGTTTGTTCCTTTCTTATTTATTAGTTTGAGTTCTCTCTAGATTCTACTTATCAGACCTTTGTCAGAATCATAACATGCAAAAATCTCCCATTCTGAAAGCTTTCTGTTTGCTTTACTTGCAGTGCCTAAAAGCAGAAGCTTTTTAGCTTGATCAAATCCCAGTAATATATTTTTGGTGTTGCTTTAACTGCTAGGGAGTGGGGTGGTCTTCCTCATAAAATATTTTCCCAGGCTGATATCTTCAAGCATTTTCTCTGCACTCTCTTCTAGTATCTTTATAGTTTCATGTCTTAGATGTAAATCTCTTATCCAGTGAGAATCAATTTTTTTAGTGGTAAGATGTGTGGGTCCAGTTTCAGTCTTCTACAGGTCACTAGCCAGTTCTCCCAGCACCATTTGTAAAACATGAAGTCTTTTCCCCAATGCATGTTTTTGTTAGGCTTATCAAAGATCAAATGATGATATATGGCTGGGTTCATTTCTAGATTCTCTATTCTAGTCCATATACCTACATCTCTATTCTCTATTCTATTTCATATTTACATCTCCATTCCATATATCTACATCTCTATTTTTATACCAGGCTGTTTTGACCACTATAGATTCACAGTATAACCTAAAGTCTGGGAGGATGATGCCTCCTGATTTGTTTTTATTTATAAGTAATGTATTGGCTATTTTTCTGATCCCATATAAAATGAAGTACTATTTTTTTAACAAGTTCTATAAAGTATGACATTGCTACTTTGATGGGTATTGCATTAAATCTGTAGATTGCTTTGGGTGGTATGGACATTTTAACAATGTTGATCCTTCTCAAGCAAGGGCATGGTATGTTTTTCCATTTATTAGCATCTTCTGCTCTTTCTTTTCTCAGAATTTCATAGTACTCTCTATAGAGATCTTTCACATCCTTTATTAGATAAATTTCCAGGTATTTCATCTTCTTTGGCACTACTGTAAAAGGAATAGAGTCTTTAATTATATTTTCAGCATGACTATTGTTGATATATATATAAAAGGTACTGATTTATAGGTATTGATTTTATATCCCAAGACACTGCTATATTCCTTCTAAGAGCTTTGTAATTGAGTCCCTGGGTTTTCCAGGTATAAGATCATGTCATCTGCATAAAGCAAGAGTTTGACCTCTTCTGTCTCCATTTAAATATGTTTGATCTCTTTCTTTTGCCTGATTGCAATGGCTGGGACTTCCATTACTATGTTGAATAGCAGTGGTGACAAGGGGCATCCTTGTCTAGTTCCTGATCTGAGTGGAAATGTTTTTAATTTTATTGCATTCAATATGATACTGGCTGTGAGTTTGCTATAGATGGCCTTTATTAGTTTAATAAATGTCCTTTCTAAGCCTGTTTTTCTAAGTGTTCTAATCGTGAAAGGATGCTGGATACTATCAAAAGCCCTTTATGCATCAATTGATAGAATCATATGGTCTTTGTGTTTGATTTTATTTATGTGGCATCTTATATTTATTGCTTTACATATGTTGAACCAATCTTGTAACCCTGGGATAAAACCAACTTGATCATGTTTATAACTTTTTTGATGTGTCATTTGCTAGGATCTTATTGAATATTTTTGCATTGATATTCATTAATGATATTGGTCTATAATATTCTTTCTTTTGGGGGTACTTTCCTGGTTTAAAGATCAATGTGATGTTTGCTTCATAGAATATGTTGGGGAGGATTCCTTCCTTTTCTGTATTTTGGAAAAGGTTGTGTAATATATGTACTAGTTCCTCTTTGAAAGTTTGATAGAATTCTGATGTGAAACCATCTGGTCCCAGGCTTTTCTTTTTGGGGAGATTTTGTATAGTTGATACTGTTTTCAGAAGATCAACAAAACAAAAAGTTGGTTCTTTGAAAAGATTAATAAAATATATACACCTCTGGCTAGACTAATCAGAAACAGAAAAGTAAGATCTAACCGGGCATTGTGGCGGGCGCCTGTAGTCCCAGCTACTCGGGAGGCTGAGGCAAGAGAATCGCCTAGGCCCAGGAGTTGGAGGTTGCTGTGAGCAGTGTGACGCCACGGCACTCTACCAAGGGCGATTGAGACTCTGTCTCCACAAAAAAAAATAATAATAAAAAAATAATAATAATAATAAATAAATACAAAAAAAAATTATAAAATAAAAAGTAACTAAAAAGTACTACAGAAGGATTTATAACAATCACTCATTTTAAGACTAAATTGGGTGAACTTTAGTGAATTTACATTGTTGTGCAACCACCACCACAATCACACAAAAAACTTCTTTTCTTCTTTGAGACAATCACTATGTTGCCCTTAGTAGAGTGCTGTGGTGTCAAGCTCCCAGCAACCTCAAACTCTTGGGCTTAAGCAATTCTCTTGCCTCAGTCTCCCAAGCAGCTGGGACTACAGGTGCCCACCACAATGCCCAGCTATTTTTGTTGTAGTTGTCACTGTGGTTTAGCAGGCCAGTACAAGTTTGAACCTGCCAGGCCTGTTGTATGTGCCCAGCGCCTAACCACTGAGCATGGCGCGGAGCCCAAAAAAGTTTCTTTATGCCCATTTGCACCTGTTTGTTCCCACCACCAGCCTGAGACAACTGCTAATCTGATTTCTAGCTCAATGCCTTTCTTAGAATTTTGTATAAATGAAATCATACACTATGTAGACTTTTGAGTCTGATATATTTTATTTAGCATGGTGTTATTGAGGATGGGCAATGTCAAGTGTATCGATAGTTTGTTCCTTCTTATTGCTGCGTAGCATCTCGTAGTATCCACATAACACATGTTGTCCATCCATACACCAGCTGGTGGACATTTGGACTATTTCCAGGTATGGCTATTACTACATATAAAAAAGGCTACTGGGAACATTGATCTATAAGGTTTTGTGTGGATATGTGCTTCATTTCTCTTGGGTAGATTCCTAATGGCAGAATTGCTAGGTCCTATGGTAAATTCCTGTTTAACGTTTTTAAAACCTGCTGAACTGTTTCCCAACTGCCTGCATGATTCTGCATTTCCACCAGAAACGCAGGAACCTTCCAGTGTCTCCAGATCCTCACCAATACTTTTTATTGTCTGTCTTTTCTATTTTAGTTTTTCTAGTGGGTGTGTAGTCTCTCTTTGAGGGTGTAATGTGAATTCCCTGATGAATAAGTGTTGAGCATCTTTCCATGTGTTTATTTTCCATCTGTATGTACTCTGTGGTAACATGTCTGATCTAATCTTTTGCCTATTTTTAAAGATGGGGTCATTCGTCTTATTCCTGAGTTATAACAGTTCCTTATTTATTCTGGATAGGAGTCTTTTATCAGGTATATGTTGCAAAAGATCCTACCAGGCTTCAGCTTGTCTTTTTCTTCTCCTGCTGTTTAGAAATTTGAATAGATGGGGGATAAGGTATGAAAGTTTTAAAGCAATTACCCAGAGTACCAGCAAAAAATGTTGGTTTAGAAATGGGAGCAGTGAAAGCAAAGAACTGAGAGATTTGGGATATATTTTCAAGGTAGAATCCATAGGATTTGATGATAGATAGGACGTATGATGTGAAGAAGTTATCAAAAATACTTCTGTTTTTGGCCAGGCACAGTGCCTCATGCCTGTAATCCTAGCACTCCTGGCAGGCTGAGGTGGGAGGATGGCTTGAGCTCAGAAGTTCAAAACCCAGTCAGAAAGAAAAAAGAAAAAAAGGAAGGAAGGAAGGAGGGAGGGAGAGAGGAAAGCCAGGTGTAGTGGCAAGCACCTGTAGTCCCAGGTACTCCAGAGGCTGAGGCAGGAAGATGGCTTGAACCCAGGGGTTTGAGTTTGCAGTGAGCTATGTTGACACCACTGCCCTCTAGCTGGGACAACAGAGCAAGCCTTGGAATCCAAAAAACAAACAAACAACTCCTCTTATTTTCATATTTACTGGCATGAATACAGATTATTTGAGAGTGGGAAGGTCAAGAGTTCAGTTTAAGAAACATAAGATGGGCGGTGCTGGTGGCTCAGTGAGTAGGGTGCCAGGCCCATATACCCAGGGTGGTGGGTTCAAACCCGGCCCCGACCAAACTGCAACCAAAAAATAGCTGGGCATTGTGGTGGGTGCCTGTAGTCCCAGCTACTTGGGAGGCTGAGGCAAGAGAATTGCCTAAGCCCAAGAGCTGGAGGTTGCTGTGAGCTGTGATGCCACAGTACTCTACCCAGGGTGAGACTTTGTCTCTAAAAAAAAAAAAGAAAGAAAGAAAAGATGGGCTCAGTGCCTGTAGCTAAGCGGCTACATGCCAGCCACATACACGGGCACTGGAGCTGGTGGGTTTGAATCCAGCTGGGACCTGCCAAACAACAGTGACAACTACAACAAAAAAATAGCTGGGGTTGTGTCAGACACCTATAGTCTCATTGACTTGGGAGGCTGAGGCAAGAGAATCGCTTAAGCACAAAAATTTGGAGGTTGCTGTGAGCTGTGATGCCACAGCACTCTACCCAGAGTGACATAGTGAGACTCTGTCTAAGAAAAAAAAAAAAAAGAAAAGTAAGATGGAGATATAGTTCTAAGATCTTGGTGAGACATCCAAATGGAACTATCCAGTAACCAGTGGGAAGGAAATAAGGATCTAGAGCTCAGAGATAAACAAAAAAAAATTATACAGAATATTATATGCATATAGCATAAATGTAAATAATTTTATAGGCTAGATTCTTAGAAGTGACGCTGCTGGGCCAATGGATAAAATTTTGATAGATAACCGCAAAATGTCTTCCAAAACTTAGCTCCTACCCTTTCCAGTGCCCTTTCTCCTATCTCTTTACTAAACCTAGATAGGATCAATCTTTTTTATTAGCCCTTTTATATAATTCCTATCCTATGCTATAATTTGTAAATAATTGAAAAACAGAATCTCATGTTGATTCACACTTCCCTAGTTTCAGTTTGAACAACTATTTCAGTAAATGGGCCACTCATCTCTCGTCCTTTGCGGTTTCACAATTCCTATTGCTTGACCTTTTATTATTATTATTGTAATGATCATAGGAGCTCTTTACGCTTTGTATTTACCTTTTGTCTGTTATATACATTACACATGTTTTCTCCTAGATTGCCTCTTATCTTTTACTTTGTTTATGGTAACTTTCAAATAAAACACTTTTAGTTTTGTGAGAACACATCTGTTCATCTATTCTTTCGTGGCTTCTAGGTTTGTGCCTTCCTGTCCTGAAAAAGTACTAAAATAAGTTCTGTTTTAGTACATCATAGTATGGTTTCTCATAGGTTAGCCTTTAAGCAATTTAGAATTTATGTGACACATCCTCTGAGATAGGAATGTGATAGGATCAAACCCCACCCAAACAGAGTGGGCCAGCCTAAAAGAATCAACCTCTTACCCTACCCCACTGGCTCTCTCCCCTGGGAAAGGTAAATGGGCCAACCCTCAGACTTACAACAGATGTCCAACACCACCCCCACCTTCCCTACCTTTAAAACCCTGGATTTCTTCCCGGTTGGAAATCCTACCCCACCTGCACCCAGGTAGAATAAAGCCATTTCCATTGCACACACTGGGCCTCCCTCTTCCTTTCGTCTCAAGCCTCGGAAAATCTTTCATCTTTGGCTCCATTGCCTTTCAGAACGAACTTTCTTTTTCCTTCTCTAAATAATAACTGACTTTCTCAACAGCATTTATTGAATATTTCATCATCCCCCCGCCCCATTAATAAGGAAAGTTACCTTTAGGAGCAGTGCCATTGTTCAAGTGGGTAGGGTGCCGGCCCCATATACCGAGCGTGGTGGGTTCAAACCCAGCCCCGGCCAAACTGCAACCACAACAACAACAACAAAAAGTTACCTTTAACATAATAACTCCCCATAAACACGTACACAAGTGTAACTGGATTGTCCAAAGTAGATCTAAGATCTAAGACATTCTTTTTTACAATAAGACATTACTGTAATTAAAAGTAGTTCCTGATAATAAAATCATAGTATCAGCCATATGTGTGCTTATCTTTTTTAGCGGAGGGTTATGGACCCAGTTCAGAGAAATAAGAGCCAAGCCTTTATGAAACTGCTGCTTTAAAAGGAAAGTGTAGACTACGTCGCATAACATTTTACTTCCAACTACATTAAATACCTATTGACCCAGATTTTTCATGATGATTTTACGCAACAGTTTCTACATTAGCTTCAGAGTCTATGTGGAGCTAAACAGCTAAGTTCAGTATAGATTCCTGACCACAGAGGTAAATGTCAAGGAAAAAATCAATAAAAGCTGCAAATAATTTGATGTTGTTTCTGAGAGATTTCATCACAAGGTGATAAATAAGTTAAGACGAGGGTCAATAATGGACAAGCAGTGCCTAAATCTCTCCTGCTTATCCTATAAACTTTACCTAAGAGACCCCCGCTGAAATTTGTCCAGGAGAAACTTACTGAAAAACATTTTATATTTAATAACAAGTGAATTAAAGGTCTATAATCTGTGAAGAATAGAGAATTGACCTTTAAGAAAATGAAATAGACCATACTTTTAAGTCCCACCAGATGGGACCATCCTAATAGGGCTAAAATATAAGCAAATGGTGCAAATTAGAAACCATTATTCCACAAGATTTTCATACCCTAGAAATTGGAAATTTCTACCAGACACTTTGTTTACTGCGCCCTTGCTATATAAGAATGTGTTCTCAGATGCAGCCAGGAAAAGGCTTAGGGTTGATTTCCTTACTTTTGTTTGTTTTTCATTTTGCTTGTTTTAAGGTCTCAAGGATGAGATCTCAAGGATGTTGTCCAAGCTGGAGTGCAGTGGCCATTCACAAGTGCTATTGTAGTGCACCATAACCTTTAGCTCCTGGGCTCCAGCAATCCTCCCACCTTGGCCTCATAGGCAGCTGGGACTGCAAGCTCACCCCACTGCTCCCTATTTGCTTTTCCCTATTGTTATATCCCTAAGAAAATAAGAGCCAGGATTTTCAGTTGAGTCAGTCCTAGCATTCTCATTTAAACAAGAGCAATTTACTAAATATCTTCTTCTCTAAATCCGTAACTTCAAAATAATTACTGTTTATGGAGCAATTAGTTGTACCACTCAGCATCATAAATGTCGTACATTTGTTCTCACTACTATTTACCAGAACCCTATTAAGTATCATTGTCTGCCTTTTTTTTTTTTTTTTTTTTTTTTTTGAGACAGAGTTTCACTATGTTGCCCAGTAGAGTGCTGTGGCATCACAGTTCACAGCAACCTCCAACTCTTGGGTTTAAGCAATTCTCTTGTCTCTGCCTCCCGAGTAGCTGGGCCTACAGGCACCCGCCACAACACCCAGCTATTTTTTGGTTGTAGTTGTCATTGTTGTTTGGCAGGTGGGTTCAAACCCGCCAGCTCTGGTGTATGTGACCGGCACCCTAGCCACTGAGCTACAAGCGCTAAGCTTCATTGTCTGCCTTTTATGGATGAGAAAACGGAGGCTCAAAGAAGTTAAATTACTTAAAACTAATGTAGAGGGTAGCTGTGATTCAGATCTAAGTATTGCTGAAGCCAGGGCACGTGCTCTTAACCTCAATACTATACCAGCTCAAAGAAGGGAGAGAAAACAAGGCTTAGGGTGCTAGATATTAGATAAGTAGGTCGTAGTTTCTTTGCTTCACAAGGATGACAAGAAATGGGATTTTATCTAGATTTCTCTAAAGAAAAATGAGAAGGATAGATATCTATTTTGCTAGCCCAAGTACATGAATTGCCCTACAGATGGATACTTACTTTACATAAGAAGTTGATAACTGGGGCCAGACCCGGTGTCTCATACCTGCAATCCGAGCACTCTGGGAGGCCAAGGCAAGTGGATTGCTTGAGCTCAGGAGTGTGAGACAGCAGGAGCAAGAGCAAGACCCCATCTCTAAAAATAGCGTGGCATTGTGACAAGTGCCTGTAATCCTAGCTACTTGGGAGTTTGAGGCAAGAGAATCTCTTGAGTCCATGAGTTCGAGATTACTGTGAGCTATGACACTATAGCCCTCTACCCAGGGTGACAACGTGAGACTGTCTGAAAAAAAAAAAAAAAAAAACAGTGGATGATTAATAATTTAGCTGATTTGGGGCAGCACCTGTAGCTCAGTGAGTAGGGTGCTGGCCCCATATAACAAGGGTGGCAGGTTCAAACCCAGCCCTAGCCAAACTGCAACAAAAAACAGACGGGCATTGTGGCAGGCACCTGTAGTCCCATTACTTGAGAGGCTCAGACAAGAGAATCAAGTAAGCCCAAGAGCTGGAGGTTGCTGTGAGCTGTGACACCACAACACTCTACTGAGGGTGACAAAGTGAGACTCTTGTCTCTAAAAAAAAATTAATAAATAAAGTAAAAATAATAATAATAATTTAGCTGATTTTTAAAGTTTTTTTTTCTCTTGTACAACAAAAGGCAGGCTCAACTAATCTAAGCTGGGAATCATTTGCACAAACTTTTCTTCTTCCCACCATAAATATCTCAGTTTAGTTTCAAACGACAAATAGAAAACATATTTTGTCATCTCAAATTAGTTTGTTCAGTGTTGGCACAGATTACATTCAGTTCATTTTAAGCATTTTTTAATTTGATCTTATTAAAGGTAAGGGACATCTATAGCACAATGTGTGATTTGGTTTTGTGATCACGAGAACAACAATTATGAGCTGTAGGTGTTAACCAGATATGCTAAGGAGACCACATCATGTTATGCAGTTGTTGTAGAGGAGGAAGTACTCAGAGAATATCTGATAAGAAAATATAAACTACGGCTGTGGGTCGTAGTGGGTCAACAGGCTGAGCTGGCGGTTTGAATCCAGCCCGGACCCGCCAAACAACAATGACGGCTGCAACCAAAAAATGGCCGGGCGTTGTGGCGGGTGCCTGTCGTCCCAGCTACTTGGGAGGCGGAGGCAGGAGACTCGCTTGAGCCCAGGAATTGGAGGTTGCTGTGAGCTGTGATGCCATGG
>CAUYON010109757.1:0-32107 GCA_963573935.1 Arctocebus calabarensis | reverse complement strand
AACTTTGGACAGGTTCATCATAATGTGTCTTGGAGTAGGTCTGTGAGAGTTGAGGCAACCTGAGGTCCGATATCCCTCTAAAAGGATTGTGTCAGAATCTTTGGTGATATTTGGGAAATTTTCATTTATAATATTCTCTTTATAATATTTTCATTTATAATATTATATGGCTTCCATTCCTCTAGGGCATTCTTCTTTCCCTTCTGGGATACCTATCACTCGTATGTTTGAACACTTCATAAAGTCCCATAGTTCTATTAGTGAATGTTCTGCTTCCTCTCTCTTCTTTTTGGCCTCTTTATCTATCTGAGCTATCTCAAGAGTTTTGTCCTCTTTCTCTGAGATTCTTTCTTCTGCATGGTCTAATCTGTTGTCGGTACTTCCTATTGCATCTTTAAGTTTCCTAATTGAGTGTTTCAGTTCTTTCATCTCTGCTATATTCTTTCTATATTCTTCATATCATTCATCTCTTATTTGATTCTGTTTTTGGATTTCCTTTTGGTTATTTTCCACTTTATCAGCAGTTTCCTTCATTGTTTCCATCATTTCATTCATTGTTTTCATCATCTGTATTCTAAATTCCCTTTCTGTCATTTCTAACATTTCTTTATAGGTGGAATCCTCTGCAGTAGCTACCTCATGGTCCCTTGAGGTGGTTGCTCTGGACTGGTTTTTCATGTTGCCAAGATTTTTCTGGTGATTCTTCCTCATGAGTGATTTCTTTTATCTGTTTCCTTTTCTTAATTTTCCTTTCACTTCCTCTTGCTCTTTAAATTGCCATGCC
The DNA here is from genome assembly GCA_963573935.1 of Arctocebus calabarensis. NCBI lineage: Eukaryota > Metazoa > Chordata > Mammalia > Primates > Lorisidae > Arctocebus > Arctocebus calabarensis. The sequence goes on along the minus strand of CAUYON010109757.1, from coordinate 31,323 downwards.
TCTGGACTAGGGTTTCAATGATTCTTTTCTCCTCCAACTTGAAGACCACAAGCTCTGAGAAGCTGAACAGAGGTAGCAATAGTCCAGAGCTGGGTCTCCCAGTGTTTCCCTCCAACTCCTATGCAGCTGTGCCTGCCCACATGGGGCACAAGTTTACTTGCTGTGGGCAGTGCCTTCAAAATGCCCACCTCACTTCCTACCAACACCTAGCCTTCTGAATGTTAGCTACTCCACAGTCCTCAGAAGCATTAAACTGGCAGATAGCAGTGAAGGAGAATGCAGATCTGTTTTATTAGGATGAAATGTTCTACAGATGTCTATTAAGTCTATTTTTTCTAGCGTCAAGTTTAAGTCCATTATTTATTTGTTTAGTTTCTTCTTGGTGGATTTATCCATAACTGACAAAGGGGTGTTAAAATCTCCAACTATTATAGTGCAGCAAGATATCAAATTGTTTATATCTATTAGGATTTGCTTTGTAAATTGAGGAGCATTCAGGTATGGCACAGACATGTTAATTATTGAAATCTCTTCATGTTGAGTATTTCCCTTGACAAAAAGTGTTCATATTTCTAATTCTTTATCTTTGTTGGTTTAAATCCTATTGTATCTGCAAATAAAATTGCAACCCCTGCTTTTTTCTGATTTCCATTTGCCTGAATTATAGATGTCCACCCCTTCACCCTGAGTCTTTTTTTATCCTTTGAGGTCAGATGAGTCTCTTGTAGGTAACAGATAACTGACTTGAGTTTTTGTATACAGTCAGCCAACCTGTGTCTCTTTAGAGGGCAATTTAAGCCATTCACTTTAATGAAGAAAGTTGATATATATGATAGTGTTTTGGCCATTATGTTTTTCAAATGTCCAATACATATTTTTAATCTTTCACCATTGTAGATACTAGGTTTTGTTCAATAAATTCTGGGTAAGTTTACTTTGGTGGTATAGCACTGTGCTGGTCATTGTAGAGGATATCCTGGAGAGGAGGTTTAGTCACGGCAAATTTCTTCAACATGTGTATGTCAGTAAAGCATTTGATTTCTCCATCACAAATGAAACTCATTTTAGCTGGATACAGGATTCTGGGCTGAAAGCTATTTTATTTTAGAAGATTGAAAGTCAATTACCACCCTCTTCTGCCTTGAAAAGTTTTGGCTGAAGATATGCAGTTATACTAATATTTCTCCCTTTATAGGTAATGTGTTTCTTATGTCTGGCCACTTACAAGATTTTCTCCTTCATATTAACTTTGGCAAAGTTAATTACAATGTGTCTAGGAGATGCTTTATTTGGATTGAGTCTTGTGGAGGTTCTGAAACTATCTACTATCTAAATTTCTGTATCTCTTGCAATGCTTGGAAAAACCTCCATTATATTTTGGAGTAGAGCATGTGTGCCTTTAGGACCATCCTCTTTTCCTTCAGAAATTCCCATAAGTCAGATGTTTGATCTTTTGGAATGATTCCACAACTCTCTCAGGGAATATTCTGTTCCTCTTTTCCATTTTTCTGCCTCTTTGAATACTTGAGATTGTTCAAAAGCTTTATCTTTAATTTCTGAGATCATTTATTCTGCCTGATCAACTCTATTCTTAAGGGATTCTACTGTATTTTAAGCTCCTTGAATAACTTTATCACTTCCTTGAGCTCTCCTATATCTTTTCTCATTATCTCCATATCCTTGGTGATTTTGTCTTTAAACTCATTAATTTCTTGAGACAACTTTGTGCTTTTCCTCCATTCCATTCATCTTATTTGCCATCCATATTCTGAATTCTAACAATTTGGCCTTTTGCCTATGAATGGCATCTTCTATTATATCTCCTTTATAGTTCCTTGGGCGAGTTGATCTACTCTGATTATACATGTTTCCAGAATTCTTCTGCTGATTCTGCCCCATGAATATTTTCTGTAATTTGGCAATTAAAACTAGCAGGGTGAGAATGGATCGTGGGCCCAGGAAATAGAGTTAACCAGCCCTTTACCAATGAGCTAGGGCTTGTGATTGTGGCTTTTCCCCTACAGCCTTACAAAGGCCCCTTTCAGAGCTACAGCCAAAGACTCTGAGGACCTGCCTGGTGAGTTAGCACATGATGACTCTGTCTTGAAGTCAGCTAGCCTCTACCCAATCCTAACAGGTCGTGGTATTAGGCTGAAATCTTAGCTGAAGAGACGCAAGCAATTGGGGCATTCTGACCCCCACCAGTGACAGCTGGAGGAGGAGAATCAGTCCTTTCCCATTACAAAACAACCATTGCACAACCTCAGAGGTTTCCCTGGGTGGACAGCCTAGGTTGAGAGTTCTAATCAGATTGTCCTGAAGTGTATAATCATTTCTCAACAGTGAAAATTCAAAGGGTCTCCAGGGTCCTGACAGTAGAAATCCACAGGTCATTCCATATCACAAACCTAAAGGGATGGAGCCTGGACCCCTTTGTTGAACCACCAATTTGGAAAAGATCTATTGCTACACACAATTGCAGCACATCTCTCTCTCCCACATGTCTCTCTCTTCCCGTAGCCCACAGCTTCCACTCAAGTCACTGTTTCCACACTACTGTCCAGTAGCTCACACAAGCTTCTCTGAGAATTGCCAAATATTCTGGGCTCTGCAGAGGGCAGACCTTCAGGCCATCAGGCAATGGAGGAAAGATGGACTGGGAGCTCAGAATTGTGGGGAAAATATTTGTTCAATTTTATGATGGGCAGGATAATGCCTAGGCTTGCAAGTGGGACCTCCCTGGAGAAGGAGACCCAGTGTTTAGCAGCTCTCTCCTGTGGGGGTAAAATGAAAGGACTTTTTTTCTGTGCTTGCTTATAGAGAGCTCACATTGAGCCTTCCATATGGGGGAGGGGTCTGTGGGCCTCTTGGTATGGGCTTTGTACCTGGAATTTGTTTTCTTAAATCCTTTCTTAAAGTCACAGCCTGCATCAGCAGAGATGATGTGGACTTGTCTATCTTCTTTTTTAGCTCAGCTTCCCACCTTCAGCTTCACTGAGTGTACTTTTGTCTAGCATCTCTCCCTCTGGACAGGAGCGTCTGGAGAAAGCTGCCTCTAGTAACCATCTTCCTTCCTCTCCTCTTCAAATATTCATTGAATAAACCTAGCATAAAAAATATTTATGAAATAATCAGAGAATTTTGATCACTAATAGAATACCTGATGACATTAAGGAACAGTGATTTTTCTTTTTAGGTTTGAAAAATGGGATGGCGGTTATTTTTTAATTTCTTATCTTTTGAAGACTGTACTGAAATACTTACAGAAGACATAACTGGAATGATTTCATATCTTGGATTTGTTTCAAAATAGTCCAATTGACCCATGTGGGGAGGTGTGGCCAGGTATATTAAAACAAGGTAGGCCATAAATTGAGAATTATAGAAGCTGGAGGGTAGGAACATCAGAGTTCATTATTTCCTTCTATTCTTGCATTGGTTTGCAATTTCCCATAATGACAAGTTTATTTTTTAAATAAACAATATGCACCCAGAAATAAAATTCCTGGATATGAGTGTTTCCAAGGCATTTAAAATGTATTGTCAAATTGCTTTCCACAAAGGCTGTAGCAATTTACAGTCCTACTAGGAATGTACAAGAGTGCCAAGGATATAATATTTTAAGAGAATATATAATCACTTGGATAAGCATAAGAATGTGTTTTTCTCAGTCGTCCATGCCTTTAGAAAGACTAATGGCCTATTATGGGATATTATGGTCCAGTCATGACTGCACACCTGGAGGCCTTGTACCTGAACAGCAGGGGGAAAAAAATCAAAGAGTAAATGGAGTTCAGCATGACACAGTCTTGCCAGCTCAGATTTATACAAAGCTTAAATTACCTTAATGAGGGGTTTCTATGTTATTTCTGACACCATTACAGATGATCTTTCTGAATGTCCATTGAGGTATTAGTTCAACGGGAAAATCTGCAATTGTATCTTCTCAGTGAAATCTGATTATCTTCAAGAGGCTTCTTCACATAAAGACAGGGGAAAAAAATCAATGCATGGGTTTCTATGTCTAGCATAAAAAGGAATTTTCTGCTATAGGGGAATTTTGAGCTCCTATAATCTTCCAATTATGTTTGATTGTAGTGCCTCTTTCCTGTCTTGGTATTAAAGGATGGTCAGCACTTTTCTGCAACCAAAGCCAACTCTCAGATGAAGCAGCCACTTACTTCAATGGCTTGTTTATAATCAGCTCTTTGGGCATGTAGAACATCCCCGCCTTTGAGGAGGAGGCCACCCCAGTACTTCTCTCTTTTAGACAACTGACAGATAACAGGTATCAGTGCCTGCTATGTTTAGGCTCTGTGTGGGGACACCAAGAATAGCAGGCTATGATACCTCCTCTCTAGGAGGCCATCATGCTATGAGAGATACAAAGGTACAGGTGTAAAATGTCACACAGTGATTCAGCCAGTCATTCATTCCACAGACGCTAAATGTCAGACGCTGTGAGGAGCAGAGAGAAAAATAGGTCAGAATCCCTGCACTAAAAGTTCTCATCCTATAGGGAAATAGACATGTAAACAAATAATTAAAATAGCAGTTGGTAAGTGCACTGCTAGAGGAACATACCAAGAAGATTTGTGGTGCAACAGAGAGAGAAACTCTTTTCTTTTTAATTTTTATTTTTTATTAAATCATAGCTGTGTGCATTAGTGCAATCATGGGGTACAATGTGTTGGCTAGTCCAGGGAAACTTCCTGGAGGATGAGAAGGATGGATTGTCTTTAAGGTAAAGATAATCAAGGAGGATTTCTACAAGCAGAAAGAAGAGCATGTGGAGAGACAGAGAGACTTGAAATAGCTCAAATCTTTGGGTGGAATGCTAATTCATTTGCTCTGAAGCAAAGTTAGGGAGGAAAGATGAAAATAGAAAGGTAGAAAATGCCAGATACTAGAAGGTTTTGTCTGCATGCAGAAGCATTAGCTTTCTTTTGCAAACAATACTAGGCTACTGTGTTTTAGGACTGGATAAGTGAGTGAAGAGGATGGAGATGTATAAGCAGGCCAGGTTGCCCAAGGGAGAACCTAGCATCTTAATAGAATCTGGGAGGAAAGGCATGAGACATGCCAAGCCAGAGGAAGAAGTGACAAGACTCCTGTGCAGAAGAGCTAGTGTATACAAATCATGGCTGTAGATTCCTTGCCTTCAAGGAGCTGGAACACAACTCCGTACTCCTTGGGTGAGGCTGTAGTGACTTTTTTCCAAGAGCACAGTATGGAATGGGGGCAGGAGTGGGAGAGTAACTTTGCAATGGAGAATCCTAACAAATGCTACTTTAGCCAGTTCAAGAATTACTCTAATAGTCATAAACCACATGGATGGCAGATAACCTAAATACTATTCCATAAAACTGGCACTTTACTTGTGGTCTTGTTCCCAATAACCCACAACACAGTTTAATCAAGAGGAAACATCATACAAATCTCAGGATAGGGAAATTCTACAAAATACCTGACTGGTATTCACAAAACCAGGGTAACCTGTGGTCTTAAGACCACATGTGGCCTTCTAAGTCCATAGGAGTGACCTTTTGACTAAAGTCAAATTTTATAGAACTAATCCTTTTTAACTTTATTATTACCCTATTGTTCTTCTTTTGCGTTTTTAGATTATTTTAAAAATAATTTTCAATAAAATAATCCTCCCAGACTGACCAGCATAATTAAAACATTAGTGTAAGTAATAAGTGCTAAATTGACAGCTTCTGTGCTTGTGATGTAGTTCTAACTTCTGGCTGGAGTCACTATTGCACAAGGCTGGTTGGTGAGAGTTTTCAGGGCTGCGTTTATGCCTGTCTATTATTAGCTTTTGATGATGGTGCACTGGTTTTCTGTTTGAAGGGAAATTTTTGACAGTATTTTTAAAAATCTATCTGCTTAACAACCCATCATGTCAAAGAAGACCAAGTGAAAGCTGAAGGAAGAAAACAAATGAGGAATGGAAATTTCATTATTATCTTGTTTCTGCTAAAAATAAGACGATTTGCTTGCTTTGTGATACTGTAGTGTCAACATTAAAGTAATTCAATGCACATCAGCATTATAACACTCATAAGAACCACAAAGATTTTAAATTAGCAGGAGATGTGCCAAAGGTTGTACTGCAGAAATTAAAAAATAAAAACAAAAGCAAGAACAATATTTTAAATAGCAATGAGACCTAGAAATAAAGCCACTGAAGGGACTTATAAAATAGCTTATAGACTTGGGAAAAAAGAGAAGCCACTCCATGATATAGAAATTGTTAAGGAACGCATTGTTGAAATTGGGGATGCTTAGACCTTGGTAACATTTCAAAGTACAAACAATTGCCTCTTTTCAAGGAGAACTACAACTAATTGACAGCATGAATTATCCTTCAACTTAACAGAACAACTTTTGAGACCGTCCATTCTTTTCATTTTTCTAAGTTCCCAAGTAGATCACCTCCATCTCTACCTACCCAAAAGCAAGGAAAATATATATTATTCAAACACTCAACTTATAATACTGACTCCGTGCAGGTTTTATGCTTCATTTGGGTCATAACAGAAGATTTACTTTGCTACAAAGAGTTACTTGCTTTGGGCACTCTTGTGAACAGAACATGGGGAATATGTATCTTCAACAACTTTCAAGGTAAATGTTGTGAAATTGGACTGAATTTGCAAAATCTAGCAAATGTACAAGCATGTATGGACAATGCACCTTCCAAGACAGGAAAACATGAAGGGGTTATTGCACAGATTAAAAAAAAACAAACAAACAGACCCAGATGGTCTCAGTTCTTTTCATTGTAGCTTGCATCAGCAAAATCTCTATGCTGAAACTACTATTTTAAGTGACATTTTACAAAAAGGTGTAAGTATAGCTAACTATATTCATGCAAATGCAACAGGGTATAGATGGTTTCATAATATGCTAAAGTTCAACAATGAGGTAGTCCATGTAGATTTTCTGTATCAATCTAAAATGTATTGGCTTTTGCAGGGATAGGTGTTAGTTAAAATTTTATCTAGGTAAGTCGGGTAAATTTATGAAGAACAGAATCAGCGATGTGAATTGTTGAAAGATTTCTATGGGAAGGCAGCATTTCTATGTGATCTCATATCAAATCAAAAAGACTTGAATATTTCTTTGCAAGTTAAAACTAAATCTATATATTAATATAATATATGGCAAAAAATCCAAGCATTTTGAGAAAACGCTATCTTTTGTCAAAATAGTTCTTTTTCAAAAGGAAATTTCAAATGAACATTTCCCCAATTAGCAAAGGTTATTAATGAGCAGGATAATATGAAAATCATTTCAATAATAGCATCTGTTACAGACCTACTTATTGGAGAATACAATTAAAAGTTCACTAACTTGGAGAATCATGAGATCACACTCACTCCAGCATTTCAGCCTCACCTAGCTCATATCACCAAGTCACCTGTAGAACTACCAGTGAAATTGATTAAGCTCTTAGTATATGACATTTTAAAGTCATTTTTTTGATGCTAAGAAAGATTCAATTGAAATTTGGAAAAATGCTATAGAATACCTACACCTTTAGGCAATATGCCTGAAAAATGGTTTCTTGCTTTGCAATCATTTATTGGTGCAAATCTACATTCTCCTACCTAACCCAAATCAAGAGACTTTTAAGGTCACAAATGACTGATACCCATTGAGAGGATCAACTGAAACTGTGGACCTCCCTCTGCAACCAAATATTTTCCAACAAAAAAATAGACACAGGAAAGTTATTAAGAGGTCAGTTAACTTGAAAATTAACAAATAGTTTCATTTTTGAAATTATTAAGTACATAGTAGTTATATTTTTTCAAAATAATGTACAGTTTCAAGTATACCTAACTGAAGTTTCTTGAATGTGGCCTTATTTAGTTACAGCTAAATTAATGTAGTCTTACAACATAAAAAGGCTCCCCAATCCTACACAAAACTGTCAAGGTCATCAGTAATCATCTGTTTTCTTTTCTCAATGTATTTATCTTTGTTCATTCTTTACATGGTTTTTGTTTCTAGTCCTTATCTTAAACATTGTTATTGTTATTAAATTTGAAGCCTTTTAAATTCTGTGAAGGCAAAAAGTGGAGTCCTAATTAACACATGTATATGTAAAAAAAAAAAAAAAGAAGAAGAAGAAGAAGAAATATAAAGGTCATCAGCACAAAGAAAGTCCGAAAAATTGTCACAGCAAGAGGAGCCAAAAGAGGCATGAAAAATAATTGTAACCTGGTATCTTAGATAGGAGCCTGGGCTAAAAACAAATGAAATATGAATAACCTGTAGACTTCAGTTAATATAGCATATTAATAATTGGTTTATTAGTTATAACAAATGTACCTAATGTGAGATGCTAATTATAGGCTAAGTTGTGTGAGGAATACATAGGAACTCTATGCACAATCACCTCCATGTTTCTGTAGATCTAAAACTATTATAAAAAATACTTATTTTTTAAAAAATGAAGCCAGAGAGGGGATGGCACCTGTGGCTCAAAGGAGTAGGGTGCTGGCCCCATATACTGGAGGTGACGGGTTCAAACCCAGCCCCAGCCAAAAACTGCAAAATAAATAAATAAATAATAAAATGAAGCCAGAAAACATAGTCGAGTCAATCCATAGACTTGATGCCACATGGTCCTGCAAGGAGGACCACAGAGGAAAAGGGAGGATGGCAACACTAGTGAGTAGCTTGCCCCGGGGAAGGGGTTTGTGAGAACAGGAGAGAAACAGACACAGGTCCAGGAGAAGGAGAAAATCCACTGCCAGGAGCAGCTGGAGGAAGTGAGCAGGATGATATGCAAATGGATATCCTGGATGGAAATGGAGCGGCCTGGAGCTGTGTCTCAGAGTGTGGAAAGAATTTGGGTAGGTAGAGGTGGAGGCGGTCTACTTAGGAACTTACAAAAATGCAAAGAATGGACGGCCTCAAAAGGAGCATGCCTAGAGGAATCCATAGCTGTATTGTGCTCTAAGCAGCTTTGTTTTAAAGGCTGAGTTGGGCTTGGTGAAAACCACTTTGGATCACAGAGGTGATGACAGGAGGGGAGGCAGAGTAGGAGGAGAGCTCATCCTACAGAAGTCTTTCTTTTTCTTTTTCTTTTTTTTAAAACACACGCAGGACCCAGTTTTAAAATACTAATATTGTGGAAAAGATAATCACTAGGAACACATTAATGGCAGGAATGAATTCTAAAATCTCTCCTGGGGATTTCTCAATTCAGATTACCCTTTTCTCCCTTCTGGTAAAGTTTGAGAGACAGTCAGTCTACCCTGGGAGAGGAAAAACTGTCCTGACATATAGAGGCCAAGTCTTGCTCTAGAATTTTATAAGTAAAAATTATTTGTCAAATGAATTAATTACAGAAATTGCCAGAAGTCTTTAGTGTAACTAACTTTACAAGAGGTTTTGCGATCGGTGATGAAATCAAAATTGATCTGCTTTATTCATTCAGACAAATCAGATTCTGAAAGCTACTGTGAGTTTAACATAGCCAGATATCTTTTTAAAGCCATAGTCTTTTTGATAAGAGAAACAATTTTTGTTAGGTGTTAGAGGCCACTATAATCAGATCTTTAAATGCACCTGAGACTTCACAGGTACAATTCACAGATGCAACCTTTCTGTTTGCTTCATGGCTTTCTTGAACACTTACATATTAAGATTGGGGGAGGGCAGAGAGAACTGAACCACAGTTCTATCAATGCATAACTTCAAATTGTTTTTACTCCAGTCTGAGATGATTAGCTTGAAGTGATCCCAACATTTATCGGATGGCTATGAAAAGAAAGCAAAACGGGTCACGACCGAAAGGTCGATTTCTGCAGAAGTTCACATTCAGTGCACCCAGTCAGCAGCGCGCCGGGTGCTGGGGAGAAAGGAGGGGTCTGTAAGGCAGCTGCCACATGGTGATCAGGCTGACCCGTCAGAGGGCTGTGGGGGCTGATCTGGTGTCCAGATAAACGTGGCATTCATGCCAGCCATCTGTCCACAGGTCAGTGGGGACAGAAACTCAAAATCATTATCTCTAATGAATGAATATACAATGACAGTCTTGTGTGTGGCAAAGGATCATCACATAGGAACATGGCTGGACAGAATCAGGCATCGGAAAGCGGCGCTAATCTTGTAAAGCAAAACTGTGTGTGTGTTCACTTTTAACCCTTGATATCTGGGATAAGCTTTCAAGAGAGGCGTTTTCACTTGGCACCATCTCCCTTTTCTTACCGAGAGCAGCACTGATATTTTGCAGAGATGGTTCAGTTGATGAGTTTCAGGACAGCACATCCTTTTCCTCCAACATGGCTGTCTGTCTTGTCACCCTTTTTGTGTTTTGCTTCTCTGGGACAGAAGGCTCTATGACTTCCTCTCTTTTCTCTGCATGTCATCACACATACAAACCTTAAAACGTTAAAGCCTGTTATTCTAGATGTATCATATCCTTCATTGAAATAGTGAAGTCTTTATATATGCACGCACACACACAGACGCACACTAATTCAGACAATTAAGTTCACTAACTCATCACAGAAAAAGGGTTGGGAAGGGTGGACTAGAAGCTGGCATCAGCACATAGCTTCCCAAGGGGGAGTACTTTGACGATGACCAGAGTGGTATTCAGCAATGAGGTATATAGCACTTTTTTAGGATGAGTTTGACAACTTAACTGTCTAGTCTCATAGGATGACAGCTCTGATGGCCATTCTAGAAAAAGAGTTTCACAAGTGCTTTGAAGGGTGGACTAGGTGCTGGTGTTGGTGCATAGCTTCCCAAGAGGAGAACTTCAAAGGTGACCGTAGTGACATTCAGCAATGAGGTATGCAGCACTTTTTCTAGGACAAGTTCGTGAACTTAACTGTGAGCCCTGGTGTGTGTGTATGTGTGTGTGTGTGTGTGTGTGTGTGTATGAAAAATGGAATGACATACATTTTTGTTCTAATAGATATTTACTGAGTATTTATTCCACAGAGGAGCCCCAGGAGATGAAGGAAATGTTTCCAGATCTTAAGGATTTCACAGTTCAATTCGGAAGACAAATTTGTTATAAATAATTACAAAGAAAATTAAATACAAACTAAAATAGAAGTAAAATCAATGTTCTGAGGAAGGCATGCAAAGAAAGAAAGCAGCAAGCAAGCATTTATCTCAGGCTTTAGATCAGTGCAGGGCATTTTACTTGAAAAATATTGTTGTTTTTACTTTTGATAACTTCTTTCCCAAGACAGAAGTCATTGCCCCTGTTTTGCAGCTGGGCAACTTAAACTACGGAAGGGTTCAGGGAACAATGCAATGTCAGAAGGTAAGGGATAAGTAAGAAATGGGTCAGGAATTTGAACTCATGTCTATCTGATTTTAAAACCTACACCAGTGTGGGGGGCTATAGGGAGCTTATGCAAAAGACAGTACTGGGGCTGAGCAAGCTAAAGAAGGTCGATGTTTCTCTAAAAGGAGGGAGAAGATGAGGCAAAGTTAAGAGACAATGAATGGGGAATGGAGCAGCATATCCTGAGAAGAGTCCAAGGCCTGAATCAACACTGTAAGTGGCTTAATGCTGGGAATTGCAGAGACACATCCCCAAAGACTGGCCGCCATATACGTTGTGGAGGGTCTGGAATGCTGTGCTGAGGAACTTGGACTTGGTGCTATGAGGGCTGAGGACCCACTGGTGTGCAATCCCAGAGTCCAGGAGTAAGTTCGATCCTCACTGCACATGTGGTCATGTCCAGGATACCTGGACAACTGATGGGATAGAACCAGAGGAACCAAAGAACTTCCAGGAATGGGCAATGATTAAATTGTTGGCAACTTACACCTTAGCCATGACCACAGGAACAAGGGATGCCCTCCAGTCTTGCAGCAAAGTATGTGGCTGGAGAAGGAGCCTGGCTGAGAGCAGGCAAGGCAGGTACGAGCTCAGGGGGAGGGAGCACTCAGGAGCCAAAGAAGAGGCAAGGAAGCACCTCACAAAGTGCTGACAGTGAAGGTTGATTCTGGCTCAACTCTCTGGGCTAACGTCTTTGGGAGGGGGCTGTGATGATAGCCGGTCACCATCACAGCAGGGCCCCTGAACTTCTCTGTGAATGTGATGATGGGAGGTAATGCAGCTCAGTGCTTTTGAAAAAGAGTGCCGGCCCCATACGCTAGAGGTGGCAGGTTCAAACCCAGCTCCGGCCAAAAACTGTAAAAAAAAAAGAAAATTGGTACTTCTCTCATGGGAAACGGACTTGTCGCGGGATACGAGCATGGGACGCCCAGACATGTTCAGGGACTTGGAGTCAGTCGTCACAGCAACATGACAAGCACACACATTGTGGAGGGCCTCAAATGCCACACTGAAGAATCTGGACTTGACTCTAGGTGACCTGAAGACCCATGTGCAAAGGCCACAGATGTGCATGGATGACAAGTCCTGCCTGCCAGGAAAGGGGGAGTCCAAGGATCCAACATCTGAGCCGGAAGATGCCGCATGCCAGGGAAGGTGTTCCAAGCATGCCAGGGAAGGTGTTCCAAGTGACTCCGGGCTTCAGAAGTGCGGCCCATAGGTCCAAGTGTCTCTCTGTGGCCTTGAAAACAGTCTACAGGTGGTGAAATGCTTTCAAATGAAAACCTATGAAATAGCCATGCTCATATACATTTCAAAAATTTGAAATGGAAGATTAATTATAATTGTTGAAAGAATCTCTATGCTTAACAGTTTTACATGTACTATAAGGATTCTATTGTCAGTCCACCAACGTTATTCCGTTAATACATAAGCTATCTTATTAGGTATTGTTTCTTGTTTCCATTACACACTGTTGTGCATTTTGGAAAATGTATATATGTGTTATTGTTTTGTCATGTTAATCCACAAACCCCCCAAAAGATGAATTAATGGCTCAAGAGAAGCTTATGGAAGCATGACAGCTGTTATAATGATAGTAAATATTACAACTCAGAGTAAGATCATTATGATATTGCAAAATCTGTATTTGGTCTTCCTCTCACTTCCTGACATATAGTTCTTAAAACTTTTAGAATCCCCTGAGTGACCAGAGTGTCTTTTGCATGCTAATGAGATGACTGGTGGCTGGCAGCCCCTAAGTGGCTTCAGAATGGGGACTGGTCACAAATGGGGACTTGTCACTTTCGGCCTCACCCGCAGCCCTTGGGGAAGTGAAAGGAACTGAAAGTTGAGATGATCTCCAATGGCTCAGGATGTAATCAATCACGCCTATGTAATAAAGCTTTTATAAAAACCCAAAGGGATGAGGTTCTGAAAGCTTCTGGGTTGGTGAACACAACAGCATGATGGGAAGGTGGTACACCTCAACTCCGCGGGGGCAGACGCTCTTGTGCTCAGGACCTTTCCAGATTCAGCCCTACGCATTTCTCCCTGTGGCTGCTCATTTATTTCCTTTGTTATATCCTGTATCAATAAACCAGTAACCGTAAGTGAAGTGCTTCCCTGAGCTCTGTGACGTACACTAATAATTAAACTCTCAGAAGAGGTTATGGGAACCCAAGTTTACGGCCAGTTGGTCAGAAGTTGTGAAAGCCCGGACGTGTGACTGGCATCTGAAGTGGGGGCCGTCTTGTGGGACGGAACCCTCACCTGTGGGACTATCTCCAGGTACAGTACCAGAATTGAATTGAATTAAATTGAACTGAATTGAATTGAGTTGAATTGATTGGATTGAATTAAAGGACACCCGGCTGTGTCCCAGTAGGGAAGCCAAGAAGGGGATTGCTTACTTGATGTGTGGGAACAACTCCCACACATTTGATGACAAAGGTGTTCTGTGTTGTGACAGTCTGATAACAGTAACTGAGTTTGTTTTTTCTCCATTTGTATAGTCATAAATGAATGAAGGGACACAACTATGGTTCAAATACAAAATATGATTCCATATATTGTGAAGCCTGGATATTCCTATTGATAATTTTGCTCAAGCAGCTGAAAAGAAAAAAGAGAGGAAAAAGATGGATAAATAAGTATAATGATATATATTCAAAACTTGGACTTTTAGGATGGAGGATCCTAGTACATTGTTATAGAACTTTGCCATAGTGTGTCATAAAGTCATTTTCGAGCAGTCTGATGACATCAGTTCTAAACCAATTAGAATATTTTACAGCAAATTGGATAAAATACTTCCCATAGGAAACTAATGAATTCTATCACTAAATGTAGAAAGGAAAACCAAAAGAGCATCATTCAAAGCTAAGTTTAAATTTTCATAGCACAAAAACAGGTACAATTACACTGTTGCCAAGGAGCTTGTAAACCACCTGCGAAGTTAATGACAAATATCGTGCTCAGAGAGAAAGAGAAAGCAGCAAATTTCCTTTAGGAACTAATATTGATGGATGATAGATAATATCAGTAGCCTGCAAGGTGAAAAAGCAATTATTGCCTCCACTCGTAGGAAGGTAATGAATACGCTCTCCGCATGCACACAGCGACAAAGGAAAAGTGCTCAGTGACTTTTTCGTTGTATTTGTCGCTGAAAACCACAATAACAGGTGAATGATTTTTTCATACTGGTAATAATTGCTCTGTAGGCTGTTGTGCAGATAGCAAACAGGCAGAGAGAACTAACCGTGTGTACCACAAGAAAGGGAATGATCACATAAAAATGAAAGGTTACACGTCAGTGTCAACTCAACCATGTTTATCCACAGCCAAATGTCAATTATGCACCCCCTGACCTTGATTCAAAATTTAAGGAAATAAAGAAAATGGTGACCATTCTGCTTTTCCGTACTTAATAGGACTCTGCGTGAATAGAGAAGAGGTGCTCAAGCTTTGAAGCAAGTGATCTGTTTAAAATCTTTCTTCAAGACACAGATAATAAAAGTAAAGATCATTTCCACTATTCCAAATACCTTCCTGATGTGAGTTATGTCTCAGCAATATCTTGAAATCTGAAACTTACCTCTTCAGAAGCAGAAAGTCATGTGTGTGACTGCACGTATACATGTGCATTTATGCTGAAAATAAGATGCCAAAATCTTTTAATAAGGTTGAATTTGGGTACATCAACATTCTGGTAATTTTTCGATGATTTTCTTTATCTGAAACAGAAATCAATGCTATAATATTTGAAAACTAACTTACCTCTTCAGAAGCAGAAAGTCATGTGTGTGCCTACACGTATACATATGCATTTATGCTGAAAATAAGATGTCAAAACCTTTTAATAAGGTTGAATTTGGATACATCAACATTCTGGTAATTTTTCAATGCTTTTCTTTATCTGAAACAGAAATCAATGCTATAATATTTGAAAACTACATCTTAATGCTATAACAGTGAAATACATGACTTTCCAAGTTGAATACTATCGAGCTGTTGAGAAATCCCTTTGCAAGTTGCAACATTGAGCCTACCATAAACATCCATCTAACATGGTTTGAAAAGAAGCTAGTACAAAATTACTGTTTATCATTGTTTCTTGTTCTACCTTGAGACCAGTTGCCAGGGAAACACCTGTTAGAGAGGTTGGCCTTGTATCCTCTAGGCTTGACATAGCACTTGGTGCATAGTCGCTCAGAAAAACATTATTAGAAACACAAGTGAATGGACGATGGAGAGGACCTACCTCTGACATTCTGTAGTAATAAGATCACAGAATAAAACACTTTTGATATTTTTAATGTTTTTAGTCTTCAGGTCTGTTTAGAATCTCTCTGCTGCCCTGCCATTTCTCCAACTCCCTGGGCCCATTTCCAAAGCAAAATTAGCCAGCACCTTTCAGGCACCCAAGTGGAACAAGCAAAGGATTTTCCTCCTGAGAACCCTCCTGCTGATCGTGACTCCTGAAGACCACTCCTAGCATCTCTCACAATTGGCAGCTGCTCTGTGGCAAACACACAACAGGCCCACGAGTAATATTCACTTGTCTATTCTTGTCATTGCAAGCTAAGTAGGTGGGTTCTTTAGATTTTTATCCCTAGATCTCATCTCCAAAGGAAGGACAGATATTATTCTTGATGAATGAATGTTAATTTCTTATAATCACTGTTCTCAAAATATCAGCAATCTGCTTCATAACCTGTTCTAGAATTCTGCAACCAGCTTTAGTCTCCCCTTCATCTATAGCTTCAGAAATCCTTGATTTTGTCCATGGTGAAAAGCAGGATAGTGTTGACTATTTCCAGTGACTTTAGACAGACGTGGTGGTACTTGGTAATTTTGGACAGATTTAAAAAAGGGCTTTAATATTGTTTTTATTTATAATTCATATGAGAGTATTTATTTTTATTTATTTAAAAAATATTTAAAATAAAAATACTCTCATATTAATCTAAAAAATTTTTAAAGTAATATATAAAAATAAATACCCTCATATTAATCTGAAGTAAAAAAAAATAAGCTCTTTGAAATAAAAGCTCCAGGACCTCTTAAATCCAGGCTCAAATTCTCTAGTCTTTTCCCAGTGACTGCAAGTGCTTAAATCAGGGTCCATTCCAAGAAGCCAAACTAAACAAGCATGTAGGTCCTGTGATTCTCGAGAAGTAAAGGGTCTGAAGTAGAAGCCCACACATCTGACAAGAAAGCAAGAGAAGACCCCACCTCCCCCAGGGAAGATCTCTAAGAAATATGTGAGGCTTGGAGGGACAAGGCAGCCACTTGGTTTTTCCAGAGAACCCCTCCTCTTTTCACCTGAAATTTTCCTAATGAGACATTAGTCCTGCTCCCTCCAATGGAACTTTCAATGACCAATGTGATAGTTCTTAAACACAGAGTGATCAGTTCAGCCCTCACTTAAAATGTATTGCTTGCCATTATTTTCAAAACAGTCAAAAGTCCAAATTCCTTACCATGTCATAAAAATATCCTCTGTGTCTTGACAGCTACATTTCTCTCTGGAGCCTGGACTTCATGATTGGTCTTCTACTAATGCAGAATTGCACTTACCTCCTTGTGCTTATCGCGCTACGTCCACGGCTCTTGCCATTGGTTGCCTGGCTCAGCCTCAGCCAAACTTCATCTTCTCTGACTTGCCCAGCTTGGTGAGCTGCCAGCACACCCTGTGCTCACCCAGATAGCACAGGCCAGATGTTCTCAAGGACTAGAGTTTGAGACCATCACCTCCTCCCAAATTTATAAATGCAATTTTAGCATGTCATTTTCCCCATAAAACACCATAAAAATGACTCCATGACTGTTACCACTTACCTGAGAACAACCAGATGTCATACCACTGATTGGTGAGCAGGTGTTTAGAAGTCCCTTGCCCTTTTGCCATTCTCCTGTGTAAATTCAGAATGTGTTCTATATTCCCTCCTTTTTTGCTGCTGTAGCAAATTACTAAAGCTTAATAAACGATGCTTTCATGATGTTTTAAAATGATACTTGTTCATGTATTTACTCATATTTCTGGAGGCCAGAAATCCAAAATGGCTCTGAGCTAAAATCAAGGTGTCAGTGGGATTATGTTCTTTCCAGGTTTTAGAGTCCAGGTTCTCTATTTCCTTGACTTTTCAGCTTCCAAAAGCTTAATGAATTACTTGGCTGAGGGCCCTGCCCCATTCTGACCTCAGCTCTATCATCACATCCCCTTTCTGAAGTGTGTGGGCATCTTTGAAGGGGAGAGAGGGCATCATTCTACCTATTCCCTGCCACAGGAAATTGCCACAAAGTGCATATCATGAAACTTTGGGTTTCATGAGGTTGAGAGAGCTGTACTCTGACCTGCATGTCCCCACCAATTGTCAGCCCCGGGAGGGCAAAGCCGCCTTCCCAGCATATGGATACACTCTCTGAACATTCATTGAACAGATATACTTGGTTTTACTAAGATCTGGAGCCCTTTAAGGTCATTCAGGGAAACCCTCCAAAGTCTGAGCAAGGAATGACCGGTGCGATCTTTTTTCCCAAGCACATAATACAATTGAACATGTTTTAATGTCTGATATACTCAGTTCTCTCTCCCCAATTCTGATCAGACTAGAATCTCTACACGAGTTGCAACGTGAAAGCATCTTTTAATCCTTCAGCTTCTATACTCAGGTAGACTAAGAGCTGTTCATGGCAGTTAAACATGAGAGCTCCGCTGAGGAAACAGAGCTGCTTCTGAAACACCAGCCCTCTGGAGCCACCCCAGGCATGCCCCAGTGCTGCTCCTGGGTAGGCTCCCATGGCTCAGGAGGGGCTTCCTGCGTGTTCCTACTCAGGCACTGCAGCCTCCACATCCTCCACACACAGGGGACCTTGGCTCCAGCATGTCCAGGCTCCGTGACACATGACTGGTATCTAATGGAAGGCCTGGGTCTCCACGGGCACTCGGTAAAAGTGTGCTCCTGCTTTTCAAATCTCACAGGACACCGCTGAAATTTTGTGTAGAACTGAAGACACCAAGAGGTACATCTCTCAGGCCTTGGCTTCAGAGGCCATGCCGGACAGAGGTTCCATTGTGCTGGGCCTGCCTGCCCACGTCTGTGGTCCTGGGTTCTCTGCTGCATAAAAAGCCATGCATCCGTTTACCCCACTGTGTGTAGGTGGCTTCCCATCTGCAAAGGCTTTGCTTGCCAGCATTCCCCTATGCAGGGGCCAGTAAGAGCAGCCTGAATATAGGAGCGGGGTCTGACCTACTCAGAGACTGGGGAACCCACCACTCTCTCTACCTGGGGACCCTCAGTTGCATCTCAGAGACCTCATTTTCTTCATTTGTAAAGTGAAACAATAATACATTTCGGAAAGAGCCCCTACATGGAATAAATAACAGTAGAGATAAACTACTGTTGCTTGACAGAGCAGGTGATTGATAAATGCTAGATTTTGTGCTATTACTGTCATAGTTATTATTTCTATCAGTATCAATTTATTCTGGAGTCTCTTTTGCGGACAGGAGCCTGGATCTCAGGGCAGGTGACTCAGGGAATGAACCAGAATGTGGACACTCTCCTCCCAGGCAGCACTCTGGTGACAGCCGCAACTTTCTTCACTCGTCAGAGCTAATCTCTCTGAGAGTGGGATTAGCCACGTCTGTGCCCTCTCACCGCCAGGCCATATGTTCCTGAGCGACAGCTGTTTGACAGCCTATGCTGCGGGAACGTGGTCTTTTCAACCCAAATTTGATAAACATACATTTCTTCTGTCTGTCCTACTTCGGGCCATCTGTCAGTGTGGCATGGTGCCTTCGCTAGGACTGGCAGGCTTCTGAAATTGGACCACCAAAGAAGGCTCAAGGAGAATGTTGCTGCCAGGGAGGAAGGAGGCCTCCTCACGGCCTGAGAGGGCCACCATACACCTCACCTGCAGAAACAAGAACGCCTAGGGGCGGTGTTGGCCTCCACAGCTAGCTCCATCCCCAGGTCAGGCGCTCTGAGACAGGAGAGATTGCTGCAAAGTGTCCTAAAGCAAGGCTTCTCACATGCTTATCAATGGCCTAGAGGTCTTGTTGAAATGCAGAGTCCCATTCAGTGGAACCTGAGTTGGGGCCTGAGACTCTACAAACGATCCTGATGCTGTTGCTGCTGCTGCTCAGGGGACCACGGCTGCAGGTGCTTAGGGACACCTGACCTGGGGTCAGAGGCCTGGATCCTGTAGAGAGCATCTTGCCAAGGGAATGCTTTGGAAACATGATTCCCACAGAAGCAGATACGAGACTGAGTGAGCGTCCTGGACTTGCCTATTTGTTCTAACGCTCAGTCACCTACCAAAGGATATAAATACTGCTAAATCCACCAGCCCACAACAAACAGCTTAATAGTCACCTTCCCTTTTATAGCATCTAATACAGACTCCAAACAGGAAGTTGGAGGAACGATGTACAACCCCCTCCCCCCAATTTTCTCAGCACCTGCAGACTGCAAAGGGTGACTAGGCAGGTGCTGGGTTACAGAAGGGGAGTTGGGGAGCCAGACACCCAAAGGAGAATCTCTAGATTACTTACCCACTCCTGGTTGAGCCTCGGGCTCTGGAGGAGTCAATTGGGAAGGAATGTAGAAGTTCTTCCTTTCAAGGTGGTAGGAAAGTGTATGCACTTGTCTGGAAGCAGGATAACATGAACAATTTCCCAAATCAACCTTGGCAGTCCAGAATTTCAGCAGAGATGTCAGACGGTGACATCAATCGGCCCAAATTGCTTTTGAAGATAGAAAGCTCAAGATCTCATAATTCTTCTTTAATTGTTAAGGAACTAATTAAATCCATAGCATCTCTGTTCACTGAGTTTTATTATGTTAATTTCACTAATGGACAAGCTAAGTCAGGCATCGGTGGACCGCACTGTGGGCTTTGGCTCCCGACAAAAGGTGTTAATGATATCTTCAATGAACACAGCTCCTGGACTCACAGAATTCCAAGTGATTTACCAAGAGTTTCCTGCCAATTCCCACAGGGCTGAGACCTGGCGGCTGAGTATCACTCTGCTGGTCTCATTCAACGTAGCCCTTCCCACCTAGAGCACGTGCACACAGGTGGGTCTGTGCAGATACACGCATTTGCCATTCAGCACAGAACCAGCATGGACCACCAGACTGGATGGAGATAAACAAATAAATGTACAGTTTGGAATCCTATTTACATTTCTCTCCAAATTGTTGATAATCGCTTTAATTTAATGGAGACAGAGGCCATGATTATGAGAGGTCATTAGTACCTCTCAGGATGGGATCATTTCCACCCTATGGAGTCTCTCTGCATTCCCGAGAGCTAGCCAGGCCTGGGCACCTGTGTATGTGCTAACCCAGCAGGGATGTTCCACAGCAGCATGTCCTGGCCGTCCAATAGCCCTGAAAGCATGCAGCACCTGTAAGCATAAGTTGGCTTCAGGCTCCTGCACACCCCTGCCCTCAACCCTACTTCTGAATATGATGTTTCTGGAGCTGACAGACACCTCAGGAGCAAGACAAGTTACTTGGCTTGCTAAGGAAGTGTCAAAGTGTGAATAAAAACCCCTATTCCCTAACCCCTAGTGCTCTAGAATAGCAGGATAGAATGAAGCTTAGAACTCTTGAAAATCTTCCATTTCTACTTTTTCCTTGCAGAAGAAACTATAGCTGGCAGAGGAAAGATACTTGTTAAAGAATACTTAGAGCAGTTAGTTCATGGTAATTCTGAAATCCAGTCTCCTACCTGCCAATGCAGAATTTATTCCCCAAGTAAATATTAAGTGTACTTATAAGATTTTAACCTGTTTGGAGATTGTTGTGTTTATTTCTCCAGGTTAGAAACAAGCCCAAACTCTGTCCTGCTAGGCAGTGAACTAAGAGGGCCTAGAGAAGATCTCTGCTCCCTGCACCTGAAGCTGAAAACCCACAAGCCTTAGAACCCCCAACTGAGGTGGATGATACTAGTTCAGAGAGATCTATGCAAAGAAATAAGGCCGCACACTCAGAGACACCCTTCATATTTCCTTCAGGGTTCAAAAGCCCTAAATATACAACCCTTTTCAGGTGTTTTTGCTTGCTTCTTTCCAGCCAAACTAAAGCCACAAAATTCCAAAAACTCTAAGAGCCTCTAAAACTTGGCCATCCATGTATTTTTCTGATTACCCACATCTTCAGGTCAAAAACAAAAACAAAAGCAAAAAGGAAAGGGTAAAATATGCAGAGGCCCTTATTTATTTCTGCCCTTGCTTCCTGCTAGAACAAATTCCTTGTGAATTATGGGCACTTAGCTGTGCCTCCCTAGGCCCTCTGGCCTCTGCCACAGTGGCCACCCCCCAGCCAGGGCTCCTGGTGTGATTTCAGCTCTAGAAAAGGCATCAGAACCATCCTGATGTGCTTGGAGAGCTCTACAGGAAGATGTCTCCTCCTTGGGGACCAGACTAGGCTTTCGGTCTAGTTTCTGGGGAAGGGAGGAACCAAGAATCAGACACTAGCCAAAGAGAAAAAAAGAGTAAGCCAATTACCAGAAGGTGGTGCTATACTTTCAGACAGGCACCAGCCGGAGGGGAGAAGCCTACATGAGAAAAACTGACCGCAGGACTTCCGGGGGTCAGGGGGTGTCTGGAGATACAATGCAATGTAGTGCAATGAAATGAAATAAGAGCTGGAAAGAGCAGAAAATATTCTAAAATAATTTCACATCCCTGATGAGGAAACTGAGGTCCAGAGATGGGAAGAGATTTGCCTAACGTTGTACAGACCAGGGTATAAAACTCAAACTGTCAATCCTGCAGGTTCTACACAGGCCATCTGGTTTTTGGCTAAGCTGACATCAGACAATAAAACAGGAGGATTGGCTCAGCTTCAGGAACTGATGCTCCAATGAGGGGGGAGGCACCACAACCCCTTCCCAGGGGACAGGATGTGAACCCTCCCAGTGTAGGACAGAGACCATGGAAGAGTCCGGTGTCTGTGTCCTTGGCAGCATCTCTGCTCAGCCCACAAGTCTTGACAAGATAACAGATTAGAACCCATGAGCCTCACTGCTTACTAGCTACAAATATTCCTATAATATCTCTGGGCCCTGACATCTTCATCAGGGAAATGGCATAGAAATATCTCTTTCTTGAAGTCATTTTTTAAGAATTAAAGACCCTCATGCAGTGTGCGGCATGATCCTGGTACGTGGTAAGTTCTCACGGTAGGAATTTCCCTGCCCTTCTTGGCTCTGCCAAGAGGACTATTCTCCTGGTCAGTGTCACACACTTGGATAGGAAATTCCCAGTGAGCTGTGGGTGGAAGACGCTGCTCTCATGACAGGGCTCATTGCCAGGACCCCAGTCATGAAAGGCTGGGGTTCACGTGTGGGTGGCAGGAGGAGGGAGCATGGAGGACTCTGAGAGTCCATCTTCCAGAGTCAGTGGAGGGATGCTGACATCATTGCCAGGCCCTTTGCCTCTGTTAAAAGCTCAGTTGCAAAGAACTAGCTTCCTGGCAGAAACACCGAATGTCTGCAGACACACGCACACGTGCACACAACACACACAAGACACACACGCCAGACCCGCGAGGAGGAGGGCGCAATGTGACCAGAGCACTGGGTCAGGAGACCCCAGCTTTCACAGTGGCTCAGATCTTCCTGAAAGCCACACTGTCACCACCTTCCCACATCCTTTTCAACTCTGGTTCTCACTCAAGGTCCACAGGTGGAGGGCAGAATTATCACCCTTCTTCCATGGACAAAAGGTCCGAGCCCGTGTAGAGCTTTTTCACAAGCAGCAGCAAGGCAGGGGCTTCTTTTCCTGGTCCTGGCAATTGCTCCCATGGAGGGAGCTGAGCCTCAGTTCCCTGGCTGAGAGGTGACAGCGGAAAAGATGGTCTGAGATCCTGCTTAAGGTCACTCCCAGCTCTTATCTAACCAGTCCCCTTATCTCTTCCAAGAGAAGATGTCCCCAGAATCCCTAAGGGGGCACTTTCTAATCTAGAACACATTTCATAGAGGCTGACCTTTGTGGGGACCGTGTCTTATAGACAGCAAGTGAGGAAGGGACAGAGACCACCTGTGAGGGAGGGAGAAACTGACTTCCATCCCTCCGGCCCGACATCCAGCTACCCCACTCACGGACTTGCGTGTTTCCCCTGGAATGCTTGCTCCATGCGCCTTCTATCACAACTGGCTCATCAGTGACATGCCTCCATTCCCCACCCAGCCTGGCGCCCATGATGGAGTCTGAGAAATGCGTTCCCTGAGGAGGTGCCCGAGCTTGCTGCATAGTTGTGCTATATCCTGGCATTCACAGCAGGATGGGTATGGGGGCGGTGTAGGGCGAAGACGCTGGACTGCCAGGTTCAGACCCCATTTTATCAACTGCCAGCCATGTGAACACAGGCAGGCAATTCCAGCCCCCAGGTCTTCAGCTTCCTCCACGATAAACAGAGGATAATGATAGTCTACTTTGTAAGCCATGTAATGTGCTTGTCATGGCTGGTTTGTACTAAGTGCTTAATAAATGTTAAGGAAGATTATGGGAATTTCTTATAGTCACTCATTTTCACTTTGCAGTGTTCCTGCTATGCACAACCTCAGGAAAGGAGCCTCAGTTTCCACCAACTGTGTGAGGAGGAAGTGAGGTTTGTGGTGCAGACACTAAGCTAATGCAAACCTCGTTCTTCAACTTCTTCAACTCTGTCAAGAATGCTTCTCAGACCTGCTGTGTTCCACATGTGGGGAGCATTTATGAGACCACCATAGTTTCTCCTAGCAGGGGTGTCCATCCTGCAGCCTGTGGGCTGCACGTGGATTACGTGAGGACGTTTCTTCTTATCTTCGGTGGCAGATATCATGCACAGACCTCGTTTTTTTTATTTTTTGCACATCAGATTTCCTTAGTATCTGTGTATTTAATGTGTGGCCTATGAAAACTCTTATTCCAATGTGGCCCAGAGAAGCCAAAAGGTTGGACACTCCTCTTATGAGTCTCCAACCTTCCTTTCTGTGCCAACTGCCTCCTCTATTCCAGAAGGCACAGAGACTTCCTGAAGCTGCTTGTAACTCACCTGGTTCTTTGTCCTGGGCAGAATTCTCCTTGTGATACATGCTTCCAAAAGACTTACAGTGTCCTGACTGCATGACAATGGCATGGTTGGCTTTGGGGGAGAAAAAGAGATAGCTGGCACATGATCCCTGTCCTTGAAAAGCCCACATCCTTCTATATGTTCCTCCTCTCAGAAAATACTTATTGAATACTTACTGGATGTTGGTCAGGCCTGTGCATAGCTATGAACAAGATGGACAGGCTGGCTTTCCCCCAGAGTTGGCAACCAAATGGGGAAGAGTCTGTAAGCAAAGCATGACTACTATGATGGGGGCAGAACTCAGGGGTTCATGGGAGTGCAGATAAGACGTAAAGAGATAAGGGTTGTGAGGCAGGGAGGAATGGTGCTGCTGGGATGACAGGAAGAAGCCAGTTCTGCCTGGGGGTTCAGGAAAGTTTCGGAGACAAGAGGAGCAGCAGAGCATGACTGTTGAAATCACAGGTCCCGGAATCAGGCTTCTGGCTTTCCACTGCCAGGTCTAAGACATACTAGCTGATAGAGTTAACTTGGGCAAGAACTCAACCTCTCAAAGCCTCTGCTTTCACGTCTGCTAAAATGGGAATAATATCAGTACCGATGTGCAACATGGAAGTAGGAACGGAAGGAGATGATTCATGGGGCATGGGTAGTATCTGTTGGCACATAAAACCACCCAATAAATGTTCCTCATTATCACTTATTGAATTACATGTGAGCTGAAATTAGGGACTGCCTAGAAATGGTCATGGAGAAAGGCATCCTATACTCTCTCTGCCCTGAATGGGACCCCAGGCCTTAGGCAAGTCATTTCTTTTCCCTAGGTCTTAATTTTCCCATCCTTGATATAAGCACATTTGATGACTTATCACGGAGGTCTCTTTCCGCTATAAAATGCTACTACTTTGTAATGCTCTGACCCTTTGTAGTCTGTGACCACACAGAATAACTGCATTCTTTTTTTTATTTTTTTTTTTTTTGCAGTTTTTGGCCGGGGCTGGGTTTGAACCCACCACCTCTGGCATTTGTGGCTGGTGTCCTACTCCCTTGAGCCACAAGTGCTGCCCCAGAATAACTGCATTCTTGATGAGGGCAAAGTTGTGTCAGATACCACGTGACATGGTGAGGGTGCAGTACTGCACACAGACCAGTCCCTGATGCTGGTGCGCTAACAAAACTCTCCCATCTGCTTTTGTTCAGTCGCAGCCTGAATCTTCACAGCCAATGTACTCACCACTAAAACTATAGGTGCCCAATAGAAGTGAAGACAGAACCATCACAACACATATTTTGATTCAGGAGGCATGTGGTTTCAATACACCCCACTGTGCCCATGACTTTGTGGTCGATGCTTTTATTGTCTGCCTTTCAACAGCATCATTCTCTAGAGCTCTGGCCAAGTGGCCAAAACCACACATATTCAACTGTAGCTTGAATTTTTGTCCTTTCGTTTCTTTTTAGTTTTAGGAAACAGCCATTTTTCTTTATTTTCTCTCTTGTTAAATAGCATCAATATCCACCTAAGACAGGAGTTAGGAGTCATTCTAAAGTGCTGGTCCCTATATTCAATAATTAGCTAGTGACCAAGCATAGCTAATTATCATCTTCCTCATGAGTTCAATGAGTTTTAGCCTCGTTCCTGCAACCTGGGTCAGACACTCATATTCTTGCTCAGAATTTTGCAATAGTTTGTTTACTATTCTCACCTGGCTCAAGCGTCTCTCTCATTTTAAGTGAGAACTTCCTAAAATGTGTGTGAATGACCACATTACTCCACTACCTACCACTTTGCAACTGGCTTCCCATTCTCTACACCAGCAGTTCCCAAACTTGATGCATGCATCAAAGTCACCTATAGGGCTTGTTAAAACACAGATTTGTGAGTTCCATACTTGGAGTTTCTGATTCAGTAGTTCTAGAACAGGGCCTTAAATGTTGCATTTGTAACTAGTTGCCATCAGTATCCTATGGTACTGATGCTATTGTTCTAGGGACCACACTTTAAATACCACTTCCCCACTCCACAGGGTATAAACCCTTCACCTGAAAGTCAAGAGCCTTGACAATCTGTAGCCAGCAAAGCCTTCCATGTTACTTCAAGTTACGCCACACACATATGCATCTAATATTCGTGACTACTGAAGCCAAAAGTCCCTGCAGAACAGAGACTTCCTAGTTTGAGCACAAAATATAAAGCTCACATGAGGCAAGTGGTGGGGATCAGGCAGAAGTCAACAGGCACCGAGGACTCAGCTGCCCCGCCGGAGCTGGCAAGGATTAACACCCAAGCTCTGTAGCTGGGCTTCATGGAGACGCCATCCAAAATGCTGTCTTCATTTGAAGTCTCACATCCATGTGGCAAAATAAACACCACAGCCAATTCATGATTTAAGCCAAACATAAACAAGATCTAAAACAGAATAGGGTGGAAGGAAGCCAAATGGAAAGGTAGTTTAAGGTTATGAAATCTGGCTTGGAAACCACATGTTGTCTGAACTTGTAAACATTAAAGAGCCAGACTGGAAAACTGTAATAATATAATAATAATTAATAATAATAAAATCATGCCTTCTCTACTGTTACCTCAGGATATAAAACCATTAAAAAAAATTAAGATGTGATAGGCCTATTAAGTCATTTACTCTGTCCCCTGGTAGGGAAGAGCTGCTTCATTTGCAGGGTCTAAACAACCTTCTGTTCCAGGGATGACTCCCAGATGCCTAGAGGTCAGAAGTAGCCTCAAATGAGGCAAGATTCCAAAAAACGGGCTAACCTCCTGCTTTTGGAATTCTGGATTGTTAATGTAGGGAAACAAGATCCATTCCCACCTTCTCGGAAGGAAAAAATAGCATCGACCCCCTCCTTTACTGAGTCCTCACCAACCACCATATCCTAGAAAAATAGTTGGTGAGTGGTGACTTTGACCGCATGTGTGTTTCTGGGGCAGGACCCCTGAGATGGAGTTGCTAACACCATCCCTAAAGAATGGACCAGAATTTATTTCTACCATTGGTAGACTTGTATGTATTTGCCTTGTTTCTCTTAGGGCTTATGATGAAAACAGCTTGAAAATTCAGAGTTAACCATAAAATCAATTATTCTTCTATAATTAATGCATTTGCAATACTCAAATTATTCTTGTGAGATAATTTTTTAATGGGATAAATATTAATTTATCTCTCTCCTTCTTAGTAAGAGCTTCCTTCTTGCCTTCAAAACAGCAACGGCAAGAACAGCGAAAAATACTAGGTAGATGGAATCACCCAATAGTGCTTTGGACTAAAACTGTTTTTCTATTATTCGGAACAAATATTTTATCTTCTCTGCTGTCATATATATTCTCTTAGGTTATCACATCCATGATAAAAATAAACTCTTTCTTGATGCAATCTCTGCTTTGCTAGGATGTGAGAAGCGTTTCTTCCATCTTATGTTTTAATCTTCACCATTTTTGAATTGCTCCTGATCACAGTGAATTTTAGTATTTTAAGTTTCTCAGGGAAACATTGTAATTTTTTTTAGAATCACATGATCCAATATGGCAGTCACTAACCGCATATGGCAATTTAAGTTTAGCTTTAAATTAACTAAAGTTAAACAAAGCAAAAAATTTACCCCTTTACGTCACTCATCTAGGGGAATTTTAAATATTCCATAGCGTCATGTGGCTAGTGGCTTACCATATTGGATAGTACAGGTACAGAAAATGTCCATTATCACAGAAAGTTGTGTTTCCATTATCATTGCTCAGTTGTGTTTCAAAAGCTTAACTTCCCCATAAGAGTAATTTTCCTGTTTTTCTTTTTAAAAAATTTTCCAATATTCTACTAGGCAATTTTTCATACATACAGTACAGTTGAAAGAATTATACAATAATCACCCAGACATCCACCACATAACATTTTATAATATTTTTCTTCTTCGCTTGTAGGGAATTTGTTTGTAGGGAGGCCACAAGTTTTATGCCCCTCATCACCATGACCCTAGGTTCTTGTTGGGTGTGTTATAAACAAAGGAATTTTGTTCTTTTTCTTAAAAATATTTTTTATGCGGCTCAGTATTCATAGTTCAGTGAGTAAGGGTGTCAGCCACATAGACCAAAGCTGGTGGGTTTGGGCCCAGCCTGGGCCTGCTAAACAATGACAACTACAACCAAAAAGAAAAAAAAAATTAACCGGGTGTTTTGGCAGGTGCCTGTAGTCCCAGCTGCTTGCTCAGGAGGCTAAGGCAAGAGAATCGCTTAAGCCCAAGAGTTTGAGGTTGCTATGAGCTGTGATGGCATGGCATTCTACAGAGGGCAGCATAGTGAGACTCTGTCTCAAAAAAATACATATATATATATATATATATATATGTTTTGTTCTGGTCTAAGTTTTGTTCTGTGGCCCTTGCCTCTCTCACCCCACATCCCTGCTGTCAGAATCCAAGTTCCCAATTTCTACCCTCTTCTCAGCAAATGGAGCTCCTTCTCCACTTGTGCTTGTAGACATAGGCTTGGCCAAAGAGAGAGCTACACTCATCCTGCCAAGGAATATGTAAGACACCTGCTTAAGCTGAGGAATAATTCAGAATCAGGCTCAAACTCCAACCCACTAATGATAAGTGTTTTGATCCCATTAACATTTCTGAAAATTTTATTTCCTTTCTCCTTAGATACATAACTATCCTCTACTTACCAGAATTTCCATCATCCTGTCTGCTCTGACCTTGGACAACTCCAAGCAGCAATTCTTTGAGGATTGCTCTACCCTTTAGGCATATTTTTGATGTCTCTTGGACTACAGCTGGCCATGGTTTGGTGTCACATACAAAAGATCTAGAAAATGCATACCTAGGATATGAGCGCTCACTAGTTTTAATCTCAAAGGTCCCATATCTATTCAATTTAGAACGTGGTAAAGTAGGAAGAACACCACCACTTCATGCATTCTAGATCTATTTCTGGCTCTGTGAACTTGGGCAAGGTGCATAACATCTCTGAGCCTCTTTGTCCTCACTCAGGGAGATAACAATAGCAACCATGATCTTACTGTGGGGATTATATGACATAAGGATATTAAACAACCAGCTCTGTGGTGAGTTTACATAAATCTAGATACTCAATGAAATCACACCCTTTCAATGTTTCTCTTTAGAAATAGGCATATGTGTTAGTGGCAATAGCATAATGCAGCGGATAATTCTTTTTTTAAGCCAATAAAAGACAATAGCTCTTAAACATAACTATTTAATTAACATCTTGCTTTTGTTCATATTACTACAAAAAGTCTGTGTTAGCCATGCTCTGCAAAGTTAATCATGCAGAACAAATGTGTGTCATTGGAAATCTTACATGGAAAGAAATCCCTTAAAAGGCCAGCACTTTCAGCACTAACTTCGAATTAGTGTGACACCCTTGTTCTCTGTCCAGTTTGGGTTGCTAATTGCTAAGGTTCTTCTTGTCCCAACCTTTCCCACAAATGCAAAAGCAAGGATGGGTAGGCCTGCCTGGAGAAGAGAGAGTGCTGACTCCAGAGCTGACTGCTGGAGATGGAATCTTGACGTGGGCTCTTGGGTTATTCTAGGGTATTAACTAATTTAAACCTCAAATTTAGGATTAAATTAGTTGCTAATCCAAGGGCAGCATCTGGCATAGGGCAGGTGGTTTCTGCCTAAATCTGCATATGAAATTATCCCATATTCCAACAACCTAGGTAGATTTACCTGAAATATTATGCTCATTGAGGGAAAAACTCCGGTGGGGGTCTCTCCTCACAGTTCTTACTGATAGTGCTTAAATGTGTAGATTCCTCATTTTGGCCAGGCCCTATGCTAAATGCTTTCCCTGAATCATTTCGTTTCAGGTAAGGCTCAACTTATGAACCCTTGGGGAAATTCCACAACTAGCCCATAGCTAAGCCTAAACTCAGGACATGAAATCCGGACTCTAAAACCCAGACTCTTCACTTTGCTATGTTTCTGCCTCTCCCAGGAAACAGGGAGATGGCTCTGGACCCAGGAATAACACCGAAGCCTCATATCCTGGGTTCAGGTCTTAGGTCCACAACTCCCTATCCCTGTCAACTTGAGATGCAACCTAAATAATTTTTTTCCTCATCTGTAAAATGGGGGTGATCCTATCGTGTTTGGGGAGCTTCCTATGAGAATTCAATGAGATAAGCTGTGCAGAGTACCCAGTCACACATTAGGCATGCAGGAAGAGTTCGAACAAAGAACAAGCATGCACACAATTTGCAGAGGCAAGTAAATTACTTCTTCACCCCAGGAGCTGACAGTGGTCTCAGTTCTCATTGGAGCAGTTAAGCGGGTAATTGCTTTAGCAAAAAGGGGCACTAATTATAAAAGTGGAAGTCCTGGGAAAACCGGGCTTTGCACATACCTGTCGGGCTTTATGTCATCAGTTGTCTCTAGGCCTCTAGTTTCTAATCTGCTGAATTCTCTCTGGAGGCCCTGAGGCATTCAGGAGAAGGAGAGGCCACACATTTTTTATAACTGCTCTTTGTAAAGTGAAGTTAACTTTTGCAACAATTCGGTCCCTAAAAACCTTGGTGCTGATGTTCACTAAGGCCACCTGTTTTAAAGGATGTCTGTTCTTAGAAGTAAATTCTCACAGAAGGACTTTGATGCTGTAAGCCATATTTTTACTTCCTGGGCCCTGAATCTACTCAAAAAGATGCCCTAGGCTCAGCGCCTGTGGCTCAACGTACACCTGAGCTGGCGAGTTCAAATCCAGCCTGGGCCTGCCAAACAACAATGACAGCCGCAACCAAAAAATGGCTGGGTGTTGTGGTGGGCGCCTGTGGTCCCAGCTACTTGGGAGGCAGAGGCAGGAGACTCGCTTGAGCCCAGGAGTTGGAGGTTGCTGTGAGCTGTGATGCCACAGCACTCTACCCAGGGTGACAGCTTGAGGCTCTGTCTCAAAAA
>CAUYON010109755.1:0-11298 GCA_963573935.1 Arctocebus calabarensis | reverse complement strand
TTCTCCTCTCTCTGCCTCCCACGTAGCTGGGACTACAGGCATCTGCCACAATGCCCAGCTATTTCTTGGATGTAGTTATCATTGTTGTTTGGCAGGCCTGGGCTGGATTTGCACCCGCCAAGCTCTGGTGTATGTGGCTGGCACCTTAGCTGCTTGAGCTACAGGCACTGAGCCAAGATAACATTTATTTATTTATTTATTTTTTGAGACAGAGGCACCGAGCCGAGTCCCTCTTATTGTTATGTCCTGCACCCAAAAGTGCTGTACACCTGACATTGTGCCCATTCAGTGGGGCACACCAACCCCCTCCCCTCCGTCATTCTTTCGCACGATAACTTGAATTGAAATGAGTTTTTCCCCTATGTGATTGTGAATTAGATTGTCTGCTGACTTCATATTAGTATTGAGTACATTGGATATTTGCTTATCCATTCTTGTGATACTTTACAGGTGGGAAGAAGGGTCTTTAGGATTTGTCTCACCCACTAGGAGTGTATGTACAGCCATGCTGAGAAGTCATCAGAAGGGCTTCTGTGTAATTGTGCCACCAACTAGTTACGCACTAAATTTTTGGTTTGTAGGAATTGGGTGTGTATGTATAAATCTGTACATTTTAATTTGTTTTATATTTGTATGAAAATTTTTTTTTAAGTTTTGAAACCATTCTTCTTCTTTTTTTTTTTTTTGTAGAGACAAGTGTCTCACTCTGTCACCCTCCTTAGAGTACCGTGGTGTCACACAGCTCACAGCAACCTCCAACTCCAGGGCTTAAGCAAGTCTCCTGCCTCCACCTCCCAAGTAGCTGGGACTACAGGCACCCGCCACAACGCCCGGCTGTTTTTTGGTTGCAGCCGTCATTGTTGTTTGGCGGGCCTGGGCTGGATTTGAACCCGTCAGCTTAGGTGTACGTGGCTGGCGCCTTAGCCCGTTGAGCCACAGGCGCCGAGCTGGGGTTTTTTTTTTTGTTTTTTAAAGAACTTTTGGTTTGAGTTTTAAAGTTCGATTTTGACGTAGGCAGGTACCAATCTACATAGGCACAGATTTATACTTCTTGCTCTTAACTTTTTTTTTTTAGTGACAGAGTCTCATTTTGTCACCCTTGGTAAAGTGTTGTGGCTCCAGCTCTTGGGCTCATGTGATTCTCTTGCCTCAAGTAGCTAGGACTATAAGCACCTACCACAATACCGGCTAATTTTTGTTGCAGTTTGGGGCTGGGTTCAAACCCATCACCTTCGGTATATGGGGCCAGTACCCTACTCAGTGAGCCACAGGCGCCACCCAGCTCTTAATTTTGTTGTGTGTCCTATTGTCCTATGCCATGCACATTCTCTTCTACCTTGCACCAAGCTCAGAGGTCACTCTGGCTGGCCTGCTATTTAAACAGCCTCCCTTGAGGGTGGGGCATTTTCAGTCTGTCCAGCAGGATCTGGGATTGCAGGCTGTGGGCTGACACGAGTGGCAGTAAGTTCTTTTGTGCCCACGGCACAGATGCACTGTCTTTCCTGACCTGTTGGGATTTATACAGATTTTAAGTGTCTTCTACATCCCCTTGACATTTTGTATTCATGGAGGCTTTTCATGTGATTTGTTTAAAAGAGAGACAGTAGATGGCAGTAGAGGCCTGCCAGAGGAGTGTGGATTCCCTGACACTCGGCACCAGTGTGCTCTGTGATGAATATGCTGCTGGAAGCACAGCGTGCCTGAATCCAGTTCTGTACAGGTTCTGTTTCATGGGGAGTTTAACTGTTCTATTAAAAAAGTTGATACAGAAACCTGTTGTGTCCATGCTACAAGCAGCATCAAGGCTCCCAAATTGAGGATCCTGGTAGTGGAAACAGTTGACCTCCAGTAACCTCTGGCTCCATAGAAGTTGAAATTCATCGTGCCACATGTCATTAAATGAGTCCTTTTCTGGGCTGGGTATAGTGTCTCACGCCTGTAATCCCAGCACTCTGGGAGTTCGAGGCAGATAGATTGCCTGAACTCACAGGTTGGAGACCAGCCTGAGCCTGAATGAGACCTCATCTATAAAAATAGCCAGGCGTAGGATCAGCACCTGTGGCTCAAAGGACTAGGGCACCAGCCCCATATACCGGAGGTGGCAGGTTCAAACCTGGTCCTAGCCCCCCCCAAAATGCTGCAAAAAAACAAAAATAGCTGGGCATTGTGGGGGGCACCTGTAGTCCCAGCTCCTCATGAGGCTGAGGCAAGAGAGTCATTTGAGTCCAGGAGTTTGAGGTTGCTGTGAGCTATGATGCCAAGGCACTCTACCAGGGGCGATAGAGTGAAACTCTGTCTCAGACAAACGAACAAATAAATAAATCCTTTTCATTAGATTTGTTCAGAGTTTGTGATTAAGCCTGTAACTGGGAGCCTTCATGTGGGTAATAACCAGCAAATGTAAAGCTCTTTGTTTTGCCAGAGTTTTACTAATTTATAAGGATAGATCCAATTAATATAACTCAAGGCTTGGCGCCCATAGCACAGTGGTTACGGTGCCAGCCACATACACTGAAGTTGACAGGTTTGAACCTAGCCCAGGCCAGCTGAAAAAACGACAGGTTAATGCCTGTGGCTCATAGGAGTAGGGCGCTGGCCCCATATACCAGAGGTGGTGGGTTCAACCCGGCCCCGGCCAAAAACTGCAAAAAAAACCCAACAACAACTGTAACAAAAAATAGCCGGGTGTTGTGGCGGGCTCCTATAGTGTAGTCCCGGCTGCTTGGGAGGCTGAGACAAGAAAATTGCTTAAGCCCAAGAGTTTTGAGGTTGCTATGAGCTGTGACACCACGGCACTCTACTAAAGGTGACATAATGGGACTCTGTCTCCCCCCCCCCCAAAAAACAAAAAAAATATATATATATATGTAAAACTTATTTTGCTGTTACCTTCACTTTTCTTGTTCTTATGGCCAGGGTTTCTCATCAGTGACCTACAAGTTGCCTGTAAATGAAGCTTAAAGATGTTGGCAAAGCCTGTTCACTGCTGGCTGTGGCATCCTGTGGTTTTAGATTCCACAGGAGCCATTCATCACCAGAGGCTGCCAGCTGCCCCAGACACGCACACTGCTTCCTCGCAAGTGTGTCCCTGATTGTGGATGCCTTTTTGTTTACGTAGGGTGTGTGTTTACCACTTGCTTTGTGGAGTTTCCTCTCTCTAACTCAGTCTCTTGGCTAAGAAGCCAGTATTATCCCTGCAGGTGTGGCACATGAATCTTGCAAGGCTGTTTCCTGGGAATAAATCATTACCTTGTGGCTTTTATCTTGCCTAATCTATCCGGACGGATTTGGAATGAAACTACTTATCCAAGGAAGTTTGAAAATAACTTTATTCCCCAGTGAAGGAACCTTTAAAACAAAGAATCAGACACAGTGTAAAAACTTCCTTAGTGGCTCAGCGCCTGTGGCTCAAGCAGCTAAGGTGCCAGCCACATACACCTGAGCTGGCAGGTTGGAATCCAGCCTGGACCCGCCAAACAACAATGACTGCTGCAACCAAAAAATAGATGGCATTGTGGCAGGTGCCTGTAGTCCCAGCTACTTGGAAGGTGGAGGCAGGAGAATTGCTTGAGCCCAGGAGTTGGAGGTTGCTGTGAGCTGTGATGCTACAGCACTCTACCCAGGGGGACAGCTTGAGGCTCTGTCTCAAAAAAAAAAAAAAAGCCTGGCAAAGAGAAAAGCCTGGAGGGATATGGGTTGTGTTTTACCTGTGGCTGTAATTTTTCTTTCTGGCAGGAGGAGATGTGCCCGCCCCCATAGCCCCAGAGATGGATATGGGAGGGGTAGGTGCTATGCTCTGAGTCTTCCGCTCTAAGTCCACATTCCTACTTTGATTCCTGACAGATTGGCACACAGAACACCTTGGAACTTCTTGAAGATCCAAAAGCTGAAGTGGTCGATGAAATTGCTGCCAAACTTGGCCTGAGGAAGGTACTGAGGCATCAATGGGCAGCCTTTGGGGGATCCTGGTTCTGGGGGCATCCAGAAGGGTGGTGTGGCATCGTCTGGGACTAACTTCCCCATCTGCATAGGTCAGGTGCTAGCTTCACACATTTTGAAACTTTGCTTGTGTTTCTTGTGCTGATAGCTTTTACATTCTTCTGACTGCAAGTAAAATGAGACCATTTCCCTGACCTTACAAAAATATGATCCCAGTACAAAAGAGAAGGCAGATGAGGCGCCGGGGGCCTGTGGTGCCAACCACACTGTGCCTGCTCCTTGCACACTCTTCATGCAGCCTGGAGGCTGAGCATGGCCCATATTGGAATCCCGTTGACAGTTCATTTTCTGTGCCAGGCATTTGGAGCTTGTGGTATTACCTTACCAGTCATCGTAGAATTTCCTGTTTATAGTTGAGGGGTCTGAGCCAGGAAGCCTTCCTAGTTTCATGGGACAGTTAGAAGGAGAATTTTCTTTTGATATGTTGATCTGGTTTTTCTCATATCTTTGATCAAGTCCAGGAATGTTGGCTCGGTGCCTGTGGCTTAACAGGCTAAGGCGCCAGCCATGTACACCTGAGCTGGCGGGTTCGAATCCAGCCCGGACCTGCCAAACAACAATGCCGGCTGCAACCAAAAAATGGCCAGGTGTTGAGGTGGGTGCCTGTAGTCCTAGCTACTTGAGAGGCAGAGGCAAGGGACTCAACTGAGCCCAGGAATTGGGAGGTTGCTGTGAGCTATGATGCAGCGGCACTCTATCCAGGGTGACAGCTTGAGGTTCTGTCTCAAATAAAAAAAAAAAGTTCAGGAATGTTAAAGATAGGCTTTTAGGCTAGATACGGTGGCTCATGCCTGTAAACCTAGCACATTGGGAGGCTGAGGTGAAAGGATCATCAGGAGTTTAAGACCAGCTTGGGCAACATAGCAAGACTCTGTACAGAAAAAAAACAATAAAAAAATTAGCCTGGTGTGGTGAATGCCAGTAGTCCCAGCTACTTGGGAGGCCAAGTGTGGGAGATAGCTTTATCTTGGGTGGTTGAGACCTCAGTGAGCTACATGAACACCCACCGTCCTCCAGCCTGGGTGACAGAGATCTACCTCCTTGACTTCCTCCCGCCAGAAAAAAAAAGGGGGGTTTTTTTTTTTTTTTTCCGTAGACACAGAGTCTCACTTTATCACCCTCGGTGGAGAGCCGTGGCGTCACACAGTTCCTAGCAACCTCCAACTCTTGAGCTTAGGCTGTTCTCTTTCTCAGCCTCCCAAGTATCTGGTACTACAGGCGCCTGCCATAACGCCTGGCTATTTTTCTGTTTTTGCAGTTTGGTATATAGGGCCGGCACCCTACTTGATTTTACAGATCAACGTTGAGTTATGAATTGAACACATCTTAGAAGTTCAATATATTATTTATTTATTTTTAGTTTTTGGCCAGGACTGGGTTTGAACCTGCCACCTCCGGCATTTGGGGCTGGCACCCTACTCCTTTGAGCCACAGGCGCCACCCTATTTATTTTTGAGGCAGAGTCTCAGTATGTTGCCCTTGGTAGAGTGCTGTGGCATCGCAGTTCACAGCAACCTCAAACTCTTGTGCTCAAGTGATTCTCTTTCCTCAGCCTCCCAAGTAGCTGGGACTATAAGGACCCTCTACAACACCTGACTCTTTTTTTGTTGCAGTTGTTTAGCTGGCCTGGACCGGCTTCAAACCCGCCACCCTTGGTGTATGTGGCTGGCACTGTAACCAGTGTGCTACAGATGCTAAGCCTAGAAGTTTAGTATTAACAGCTATGTTAAAAAAAAAAAAAAAAAGCTGTGTAGGTTTTATCTTTCATTTCCTAATCAATTTAGACAGTGAAAAATAATCTCCAGAGATTATTTTATTTCTCTACAGAAGAAGTGAAGGGGGCTGGAAACGTGATGTCTAACTTAAGAATGCTGCTGAGCGTAGTCTAACCTGTCCAAAAAAGTGTCCTATTGTTTTCAACAAGGAGTGAGCATCTTTATTGACTGAGGATTCAAATTCTGGAAGTTCTCTTACTCAATAGAGAAATTGATCCAATTTTGACTTATAGTTACTATAAACTTACAGTTTACAATGATCATAATTATAATAGAAGGTCTCAAGGATAGTTATACCCTTTTTCTAAAACACCAGTTACTAAGCTCTTATTTATCTCAGCTTAATCTGCTTTATTTATTTGCTTTATTACATTTATCCTTTAAGTCTGTTTTTTCTCTGTTGCCATCCTCCTTGTGCCTTTTGTTTACCTGGGCATTTCTTTTTTATTTATTTATTTATTTTTTTACTTTTCTAAATACATGTATTTTATTATTCTTCGTTACATTATTTCCCGAGGCACACCCCCCACCCCCCCCACCCCACCCCAGCCACCTGGGCATTTCTAAAGACAACAAAGGTCTTAGCAATGTGCCTGGTCATGTCAGCAGGAGGTGGTTGTGGGCCATAGTGTGTGTCAGGTTGAGCTTAGGATGGTGACAGCCCCCAGTCACCCTGAACCTCTGAGGGCAAGAGTAAAGATTGCCTGTTCTTTTTGTTGTTGTTTGTTTTGATACAGAGTCTCATTTTGTCACCCTTGGTAGAGTGCTATGGTGTCATAGTTCACAGCAACCTCAAACTCCTGGGCTCAAGTGATCCTCTTGCAAGCTGGGTGCAGTGGTCACATATATAATCTCAGCAATCTGGGAGGACAAGGCAGGTGGATTGCCAGAGCTCAGCAGTTCATGACTAGCCTGAGCAAGAGCGAGACCCCATCTTTTAAATTAGCCAGGCTTTGTAGTGGGTGCCTGTAGTCCCAGCTACTCAGGAGGGTGATTCAGGAGGATCACTTGACCTCAAGAGTTTCAGGTTTTTTTTGAAACACAACCTCAAGCTCTCACCCCGGATAGAGTGCTGTGAGCTGTGATGCCCCAGCTTCTGGCCTCAAGTGAGTCTCCTGCCTCCGCCTCCCAAGTAGCTGGGACTATAGGAGCCCGCCACAACGCCCGGCCATTTTTTGGTTGCAGCCGTCATTGTTGTTTGGCGGGCCCGGGCTGGATTCGAACTCGCCAGCTCAGGTGTACGTGTCTGGTACCTTAGCCCAGGGACCGAGCCGAGTTTCAGGTTTTTGTGAGCTGTGATGCCATGGCACTCTCCCAAGGGTGACAAAATGAGACTGTGTCTCAAAAAAAAAAAAAAGTGAGGGCAGTGCCTGTAGGTCAGCAAGTAGGGTGCTGACCCCATATACTGAAGGTGGCGGGTTCAAACCCAGCCTCGGCCCGAACTGCAAAACAAAAAAATAGCCGGGTGTTGTGTTGGGCACCTGTAGTCCCAGCTACTCAGGAGGCTGAGGCAAGAGAATCGCCTAAGCCCAGGAGTTGGAGGTCGCTGTGAGCTGTGTGACGCCACGGCACTCTACAGAGGGTGATAAAGTGAGACTCTGTCTCCACCAAAAAAAAAAAAAAAAAAGTGATCCTCTTACAGCTCCCAAATAGTTGGGACCACAGCTACCTATCATGATACTCAGCTAGTTTTTCTACATTTTTAATAGAGATGGGGTCTCACTTTTGCTCGGGCTGGTCTTGAACTCCAGAGCTCAGGCAAACCTCTTGCCTCAGCCTCCTGGAGTGCTGGGATTACAGGCATGAGCCATTGCTCCCAGTTTGGCAGGCTTATAATATAAAAATGTAGCTTTCTGTGGAATTTATAGGCAGTGGGAGGTCCAGAAACCACAGAACACACAGTTGCTGTCACATCTGGGCATGTATGGGAGGTCAGGCCTCTGGGACTGGGCTGATGGGTTCAGATCCTTGTGTTCTCAGATGCTGCTGTCCCGCTCTGCACAAGCGTTCTGAGGGGCAGCTATGTGAAGTCCTCTTTTAGATAAGTGTCTCTTCCTGGGGAATCCTTTTCCTTACCTTGTGGAGAAAGACCCAGCATCTGAACTATTTATTTGCCTGGTTGCATGCTGTCTTTCTCGTCGAGCTTAAGTACCCCTCTCACCTGTGCCCCATTGGTCTCTTTCACCCACCTCAGTGCTGGGCCCAGGGACAGTGCTGAGCGAAGCTCATTTCCAGTCCAGCAGCACAGCACCATGGGCCGTGTTGACTGGTTGCTACTGAGCAGAATTGGAAAGCCCTGGTGTGGCATCTCAGTAGTCCTTGACTGTCCTTGACTGAGAATGTTCTTCTTAAGCTTTCTGGGCAGAGCTAGAAATCATTTGTCATCTGTTTCAGGGAGATACTGAAAAGATACTTTCCTTTTTTATTAAGGTTGGCTGGATATTTACAGACCTCGTCTCAGAAGACACCCGAAAGGGTACAGTCAGGTACAGTCGGAATAAGGTGAGCTGGAGACACAGGCGTTGGCTCAGCCCTGCAGCTTGGCTACAGTCAGTATTGACTCACTTTCTGCAGGTCTCTCTGCTCAACTTGTCCTGGCTTTCAGACCAAATTAGTTTTTAAGACATTCTTATCAGTAAATTGAGGATGGGTCCGTTTGCTATTTCTTGCAGAACAAAACCCGCCTCACCTTTACAGACCAGTGATTTCTAGATGTCACCCTGGAGGAGGGCAGGGGTGGTTTGCATCATGATTCTGGTATCTATTTGTGGGTGGTTTGACATGAGAATTGGTGATGGCAAGTAATTATAGGTCTTTGTTTCAATGTGGTTTTGAGGGCATTATAATTTAGTTCTTATTTTTCAAAGAAGAAATAGGAACATCTTTAGATATGATGCTGTAAAATCTGATTTGCTGCTTCTCATTGTAGGACACCTACTTCCTGAGCTCAGAAGAGTGCATCACTGCAGGGGACTTTCAGAACAAGCATCCCAACATTTGTCGGCTCTCTCCGGATGGGCACTTTGGATCCAAGTTTGTTACTGCAGTGGCTACAGGTATAAACAGGGAGAGTTACTGCTTTGTTAATATTTTCTGTTCCTGAGCGGTGCCTGTGGCTCAAGGAGTAGGGTGCTGGCCCCATATACCTGGGGAGAGGGGCGGGTTCAAGCCTGCCCCCAGCCAAAACTGGAAAAAAAAAAAAACAAAAAAGGCCAGGTGCAGTGGCTCACTCCTATAATCCCAGCACTCTGGGAGGCTGAGTCCAGTGTATTGCCTGAGCTCACAGGTTCGGACTGGACCAGCCTGAGCAGATAGATACCTTGTCTCTAAAAATAGCCGACGTTGTGGCAGGCATCTGTAGTCCCAGCTACTCGGGAGGCTGAGACAAGAGAATTGCTTGAGCCCAAGAGTTTGAGGTTGCTGTGAGTTATGACTCCGTGGCATTCTACTAAGGGTGACAAAGTGAGACTCTTCCTCAAAAAAAAATTTTTTTTTTCTGTTCCTTTTTCTATAGCTTTTTATCTTTAACTTAATTATATTGCATTTTCTCCATAGGTGTGTGGGATATGGATTCCTCCTTCTGTTTTATGGTAGAATTCTGAACTAACCAACGTCATCAACAGAATCGACTTCAGCTTAGTGCTCTTCATGCTTGGTGCTCTTGTCAAGTGAATGCTTATGGCTTTTTTATTTTTTATTTTTTTAGACAGAGCCTCGAGCTGTCACCCTAGGTAGAATGCATCACAGGTTACAGCAACCTCCAATTCCTAGGTTCAAGCGAGTCTCCTGCCTCTGCCTCCCAAGTAGCTGGGACTGCAGGCACCTGTCACAACGCCCGGCTATTTTTTGGTTATAGCCGTCATT
Organism: Arctocebus calabarensis; assembly: GCA_963573935.1. Classification (NCBI taxonomy): domain Eukaryota; kingdom Metazoa; phylum Chordata; class Mammalia; order Primates; family Lorisidae; genus Arctocebus; species Arctocebus calabarensis. The sequence continues at coordinate 1,660 of CAUYON010109755.1, read as the reverse complement.
GTTTTTTGGCCGACCTGGAGTGGATTCCAACCCACCAGCTCAGGTGTATGTGGCTGGTACCTTAGCCGCTTGAGCCACAGGCGCTGAGCCATGCTTAGCGCTTTTAATCTGAGCTCTGGGGTCTGCTTATGGGCTTTTCCAATAATCAGAGATGACTCTGATGTCTCTCTGTGCAGGAGAAGAGGGATTTAATGTTTCTGTAGCTTATTTATTTTTTCTATAAATGATTTATTTTTGACATCATGAATATAACTTATCTTTTTTTTACTTTGGGTCTTTTGTTGTCAACCTTGGTAGAGTGCTGTGGTGTCACAGCTCGCAGCAACCTCAAACTCTTGGGCTGAAGTGATTCTCTTGCCTCAGCCTCCCAAGTAGCTGGGACTACAGGCGCCCACCACAATGTCTGGCTATTTTTTTTTTTTTTTTTTGCAGTTTTTGGCTGGGGCTGGGTTTGAACCCGCCACCTCCGGCATATGGGGCCACCACCCTACTCCTTTGAGCCACAAGTGCCGCCCCCTGCACCTTTTTTTTGAGACAGAGGTTCAAGCTGAAACCCTGGGTGGAGTGCCATGGCATCACAGCTCACAACAACCTCCAACTCCTGGGCTTAAGTGATTCTTTTGCCTCAGTCTCCCAAGTACCTGGGACTACAGGCACCCTCCAGAATGCCTGGCTGTATTTTTGTTGTAGTTGTCGTTGTTTAGTAGGTCTGGGCTGGGTTCGAATCCCCCAGCCCTGGTGTATGTGGCTGGCACCCTAGCCACTGAGCTATAGGCACCGAGCAAGGAATAAGAATATGTAAGTTGGAGAACCAATTGATAAAAACATAATCTATTTGGTCAGAATTTTTTTTTTTTTTTGAGGCACTTTCACTCTGTCACCCTTTGTAGAGTGCCATCGTATCAGCTCACAGCAATCTTAAACTGTTGGGCTCCAAAATAAAAAAATAATACATGATATTTATTTCACATATGTGTTAGTTAAGTGAAATTTATTTTCCTAAACTGTTGTTTAGGTCAGGTTTGTAAGAGAATGGTTGAAGTTTAAACTTTGATTGGGGGAGGCAGTGATTTTGTACCCTGGCATCCTTGGCTGAGGACTGACTGGGCCGGCAGGTATCAAGAGAATATCAGTGTGGGGACCCTGGACACCAGGAGGGGTAGAGGAGAAGGACATTTTATGGAATTGAGAATTTTGCCAAACCAGCAGTGGATTTGAAAAAGGGGGGGAAATTACATGGCAGCCCTCTCATTTAGGCTGATAAGTCTTGGTATAGTACATTAGGTGGCTAGTTAAGTCTGAAACCAATAGACTTAGTCCCCTTTTTTAGAACCTTTTGTGGGCTGGGCACCTGTATCTCACTGGTTAGAGCACCAGCCCTGACCACCAGGGGTGGCAGGTTCAAACCCAGTCTGGGCCTGCTTAACAACAACAAAAAAGGATATTCAGAACCTTTTGTGATATCCCTTACCTTATCATGTAGATAAGATGGATAGATTATTTATTTATTTATTTATTCTTTTTTTTTTTTTTTTTTTTTGAGACAGAGCCTCAAGCTGTCACCTTGGATAGAGTGCTGTGGCATCACAGCTCACAGCAACCTCCAATTCCTGGGCTCAAGCGAGTCTCTTGCCTCCGCCTCCCAAGTAGCTGGGACTAC
>CAUYON010109754.1:0-24996 GCA_963573935.1 Arctocebus calabarensis | reverse complement strand
ATAGTGATCAAGAAAATGCCATGAAGGCTATCTGTAACAGTACGATCAAAACATTTCTGAATGTATATGAATCGTGCCCTATGATTGCACCAATGTACAGAATTATGATTCAATAAAATTATAAAAAAAAAAAAGAAAAGGCATCCCCTATAATAAAAATAGCAAGAAGAAAAATAAAATGATAGCAAAATCTAGGACACATTTGGGGAAGAACAAGTAGGACACCAAGGAGGGGGAAATAGGCATATGAGCAGGAGGGAAGTGGGAGAATATGGATTCAGTGAATCTCATTAAGGGAGGCCTTAAATATCACATGAATGGACATAAAAGCCATTCTGTAAGCAATCCGGCTTTTGAATAAGAAGAGAAACATTATCAGACATGCTATAATATACCAATTTTGGTTGCACTGGGGAAAATAGAGGGTAACATCTGGGAGACCTGTTATAAGACTGGGTCTCATGAATGATTAGCAGGCTCTCGAATCATTAGAATCATCATCATCATGATAAATATCTTCATCATCTCAATGGTTATCACCAACATTACAACTAAATTTGTCAATCTCGTCATGCGTCAACTATTCTAAACTTACCATAATTCTATGATATATCTTAGGAGCAACATTTCCAGTAGAAAATAGAAGTACAAAGAGATTAAGTGATGTGAGAAATTTCAGTCAGTGGAAGACAAGGGTATAAATCCTGGCAGTCGAATCTAGAGCTTGTGCTCTTAACCATTATGTCCCATTGACTCTTGGAGTAAAGCAAAGTTTTAAGTGTAGTTTCAAGACAGAATCAATACGACCAAGCATTTGAAAGGGGTATAGACACCAGGAAGAAGGGAGAGTCATATATATCCCAGACCTTTTAAATGGGGGTAACTGGGATTTGGGAATATCATTAAAAATATAAAATTGGGGACAACAAAGTTTATTGTTTTAGCAGGGGTCTTTGGAGATTGCATTGTATGGACTGTAGGTATATCTAGAAGAATTAAAAGAAAGGATAAGGGAGACAGATATAACAGAAAGAGGCACAATGAATATACCAAACCAGAAATAATCTTGTAGAGCTGAATCTGTAGACCCTACGTTTCTAAATCCTCCCTACTGTTAACCATCCACATTACATGAGACGTCACTTTTTTAACATGGTTTTAAAATCAATTAGAAAATCTATTTATCTGTATCATTTAATTATCTGTCTATATCCTATCAAATATGTATCACAATATCACATATATATCTTATGTATGAAGTTGTGGAAAATATTGATATAATCTTTTCATGTTTAAGTAGGGTTTCCTGCCATTTGATTGCTGGGAAGACATCCAAAGTTACTGGCTAATTTTGAACTTCATATCGCATTTTAAAGGAGAGATTAGAGAACAGTTGCCACAGTAAGGAGAATATACATAAAATATATTTGTTAATGCAGTCCTCATCATCTTCTCTAAATAGCATTTTCAAAGCTTCATAGTGGTCATCTAACTTTTTGATTTTTTTCCCCCTACTTCTTTGGAGATTCAAACTCCTGCAATAACTATACACAAATGAAATCCTGAGCCAGTAGAAAATATTGTTCATTTGACAGAGTGCCAAATAATCAAATGTGAGTAGATAAAGCTTTCAACCTTACACTAATCTTCGAACTTCTCCATTGTTCCACTTACCACTAAAAATCCATTTTGGTTGGATTTACCATCCTTGAATACATATAAATTATTTTTTATGATATTCATATAATTAGCATCAACCACCTCCAGCTTTAAAAAGTTCCAGGAATTTAAAATCTACCCTTCAAAGTGTAGCACTTTTTTATTTGTCGTAAAAATTACCTTTATCTAATTTCCAAAGATGCTCCATAATACTGGTATATTAGGTGGCGCCTATAGCTCAGTGGTTAGGGCACCAGCCACATGCCCTGGAGCTGGTGTGTTTGAGCCCAGCCCGGGACTGCTGAAACAAAAAATACAGCCAGGTGTTGTGGTGGGCGCCTGCAGTCCCAGCTACTCGGGACACTGAGGCGAGAGAATTGCTTGGGTCCAAAAGTTTGTGGCTGCTGTGAGCTTTGATATTGCACCACTCTATAGTGGGGGACAAAATAAGGCTGTCTAAAATTAAAAAAAAGTAATGCTGGCATATCATGCTCTGGTGTTCTCACCAAGCCCTTCCTCTAGGGCTGTATTTCAGTTCACTCCCCCTATTCACACTGGAAGCCCATTCCTTTTAGGCTATCTTGGGATGGGCTCCTGTCCCTTTGACTCTTTGAATTACTTTCTCTTCTCTCCTGTAGCTCTATTTTGTCAAGAGCAGTTCAGATGAGTAAAAGCAAGGCTATACTGGAATTCATTGTGAATTCCCATCTGATGTTCACATTTGGATAACTTCACTGATATCAAACTCAGATGGTATCAGTAGGAAACATTACCTAATGATTTTCAGATCCCTTTTAATATTTTTTGCTGACCTCGTTACGTTTTCCCTTATTGGTTCTCTCCTATCCCTTCCCTGACTATTCATAACTCCCCTTGGACAGCTTCTTCAGTTTCTTTCCATTGAACTGGCCTTGCATGACTCAGAAAGGCTAACTGTGTTAGGGGATTTTACTAAGTGTCTCACTTTTTGAGTTTTCACATACAAAAAAAATAATGTGTATATGTTTACATTGAGCCAATCTTTTTTGTTTTCATTATGTTGAATTTCCTATTTTTAATATCCTGATCTGTATTAAAAGATCTAAATATTTTCCAGCATCAGTTTTTAGAGATTTTAAAAAATAATTTGAAACTATAAATGTAGAGGAGTACTAGTAGTTTTGTAACAAATTATTTTCACTTGCAGAAGCTGTTGCTTTCCTCTCAATAAAAAAGATCTGTAAACTTTCACTGAGTCTCCCCTTCATTATTCATGCCACCAATAAGACTAGTACAAAAGTGATGAAGCCAGTAATTTTGTCATGACTTATCATTTAGAGTATTAAAAGAAACATGGGTGCTGCTCAGGGATTGGTTAGCCTAGTAAATAAATCAAGGAAGCCAGTTCTTCAATCAATCTCTCTGATTTTCCTTTTTTTCTCCTAAGTTCACTATTCATACACTGACCATCAAATTATTCTTTAAATTCACTAAAAAATGCTGTCCCTTGCAGTGTAGGCCTCATCGAGCTTCAGATGCAATTGCTTCCTAACAGACTTTAGTTCTCTAATTGAAAGACACTGTTACCATTATACTTTTGAGTACCTTTCATGGGATATTAGGTTAAAAGGCCTTCTAAAATTCTTGCTAGCTCGGTGCTTGATGTGGCTGGTTGATTTTTCCGGTTCTTCTGAATTGTTTTTCTCGTACCCAAATATATATATATTTTTGCCTTCAGAAAGAGATTCTTTGACTTCACTGGATATTTAAACAGTTTTATTTTACTTTCATCCGCCCTTGCAAGGGTTTGTTTACTCCATAGAACATATTTATTCTAAATTTCCAGTGAAGTATTCAAAATGTTTCCAAGTTATTTGTGATTTAACTTTGCAGATTTTTCTTTTAATTTTTTTTTTCAATTCTCACACTTTAGCACAGCATGTTTACCTGGAGTTTAACAGCTGGGTGATATATTTCTTCATTTTTTAATTTAATTTAATTTTTTTTATTAAATCATAGCTGTGTACATTAAAGCCATCATGGGGTACAATGTGCTGGTTTCATATACAATCTGAAATATTTTCATCAAACTGGTTAACACAGCCTTCATAGCATTTTCTTAGTTATTGTGTTAAGACATTTATATTCTACATTTGGTAAGTTTCACCTGTACCCTTCTAAGATGCACTGTAGGTTTGGTCCTACCAATTACCCTCTCTCCACCCATCCTCTCTCCTCGGACTCCTCCGTCTCCCTTTTCCCCATATTCCTCTGCTATAATTGGGTTATAGCTTTCATATGAAAGCTATGAATTAGTTTCATAGTAGGGCTGAGTACATTGGATACTTTTTCTTCCGTTCCTGAGATACTTTGCTAAGAATATGTTCCAGCTCCTGCTTTTCATTTGAGTTTCAAACATCTGTATTAGAATATACTCATTTACCCCATCTGAAAATTCTACCATTTCTTTTGTTTCTCACGCAGGTTTTTGGACAACTCCATATAACACGCATTCTCACCCTGTATAATATTGCTGTCTGCGCTTCTTTAACAGATGTTCCATGTTCCTCCATATTTTAAGATGAGGCTCATTATTTGTAAAAAACAGTCTAGCGTGTTTCCCTGTGACCACACTGATTACGTAAGTGAGTATGTGCACACACAGAAATCTACCATATAGTGCTTTTAATGTACCATAAGGGTTTCACTCCATTTCCATTTATAACCTTTGTCACATTCGGTACTTTGGATCCCTCTTATACATCCTTCTCAAAGATTTTGCAGGCTACACATATTATACTCTATTGGTTACCTTTCCTTCTAATACCACGTCGTTTTATAAACAACTATCTCAACCAATGTGTAACAGATGCTGACTACAGCGCAGTACCTTTACCATTCTAATTATTTATTGTCATTTTTTCGCAGTGAATGTTCAGCCTTTTTTATTCACTGTGGTGACATGAGAGCTGTCTAAGAGAAAATCATTTATCAAGACCTTTCCTGCTCCACACCCAGTGCTATGACTCACTACTGAATATGCAGGGGTTTGGTGTGAAGGGTGGAAAGGGGGGAAGGGAAGAAATCCCTCCAGTATTTCCTTCAAAAAAAAAAAAAAAGTAATGATTTTTCTCTTGGAAGAAAATCAAAGGCTGCATAAAATGTCTGCCCCTTTAAAAAATGTAAGCTGATTTTTTTAATGCCAGGCACTTTTATCCTTATAGCTTAAAGGCAACGAATGAATGAAATGTGGAAAATGAAGTACATATGACAGCATCAAAGAAAGGAGGAGAGCTGGAGAGTGTGTGTCTGGCTATGTCAGGCCTTGGTGGGCCTTTTTAGACAGACCATTAAGGCAATCTGGCTGCCAGATGAAGTCTTTATGAAAGGGCAGGAAAGATGTATGAAGTCTTTTTGATGTTTTAAAGGAGCTTCTCCTTTATACCTCCCCCTCCCTTTTTTCCTCCATCATCTTGTCCCGACCAGTGCCATCCCACTTGCAAGGCAAACCACAACCATCTGTAGAAGTGTTTTATGTTTTAGAGGATTTGGATCTTGGCTTGATCTCTATCTCGAGGCATACTGGGGCACTTTTAGTTTCTGCTTGGAGAAGATGGTGAATTCCTATGCAGAATGGTAGAATCCTCTAGGACATTTGGAGAAGCAGTGGTTAATCAGCGTGGAATTAATCAAGTCCTATTTACCTAATCAAGATAAGGATTATTTCTTGAATAGATTTAATTACATCACATTGGCACCATTAGAACATCACCACAGATTCCCCTCATCTCATAAAGAGGAAACTGAGCTTCAAGGACATACAATCAGTCCAATAAAATTACAGGATTGCAGACCATTTCTCCACACTCTTGCTTCCTGTACCATATAATCTTTCTCTTTAGCTGAAGACCTAAATTACCATCTCCATTTGTGGCTTGCTTTTTTTTCTTGGAATTTGACTCCAGGACTCTGAATGAAAAAATTATCTCACAAGCACGATTTGCATCAGCTGGATATGCCTCTCAGTGTAAAGCCTGTGGCTTTGAACATAACAGGGTCAGCATACAAGAAAGCCCTACCTATCTGTGAGAGTATTTCTAGTTGTGTGGGAGAAGTATGGGCAACCAAAGGGGTTGTAAGCAATAATGATCATGTTTCCTGGGATAATAAATATCACAACAAAAGGTGTGTCATGCCCTTACCCTGACCTCTCTGGCCTTCATAGTTCTTCTAAATTAAATGTGTTCAAACCTTCTATCTTCCAGCTCTACATCAGCTTGGGGGCCCCTGTCACACTCTCCCTATTGCAGTCTTTCTGTGTTGCATTTTGCACGTAGGCGATGCCACGTTAGCTCCGCTGAACATTCCAGTGGAGTGAAATGAAAACGTGAACTGGCTTAAGGGGAGGCTAAACACCACCTGTGTTCAAACTCTACCCACCAATATCTCTCAGGGTGTCTTTGAGCAAATTACAAGTGGTAAAAGTGGCCTGGACAGGTGAAGACAAATGAAGATATTAGATTTCATGCCTTTTAAAGTGCTTTGAAGTACTAGTATTCCAAAAGAATCAGAAAAAAAAAAAAGAAAAGAAAAAGAGAAAAACCAGCCTTTTTCTTTCTTCTTTGCCTGGTCTCCACTTCTCACTCTTCTTTCTGAATCACACTGATCTTTCCATTGCCTCCATATGTCAGCAATGTATTTTTTCAAAATATCAAGGACTTGGTGAACATGACAGCTTTGTGTTCTCCCTATTCCTTTTATCCCTGAAAGAGAAAGAAAGTCTTCCTTCTTCATTACTACACAGTAAGAGGTCGAGTTATAAAATTGCCCTCTGACTCATACAGCATTCCTCTTTTCCTCACAAAATTCACATCAAAGGCAAAGCTCACCCAGAATTTTTTCATGCAGCTACACACTTTTCTACATGAATCATCCCCAAACTTAAAAACAACCAGCTCTTTAAAAGTTCATTGGTGCTCTTTGCGGACGTCAAACATTATACCAATATGTCCTTAAATTCCCTCCTTATCTCAAACCCTTGTTAGGTAAGGTTCTTTGACTCATTTTGTGATCCTGCTATATGAGGGGAAAAGCAGACATATAAAAGCCATTGCTGTAGAAAGGAAAGGCCTTCTGCCTGGCGCAGGCTTTCCAAGGAATAGTTCAGTTTGAGACTATCATAGGCAGATAGATCAATTGATTAGACGTCTGATAGGATACCTTATGACATATTTAGGAATACTGGGTATCTTGCATATTTCCGGGAAAAATTCTTGCAGGAGTCATATTAAGCCTAAGCCCTTTTTCCTTGGTCTAAGAGTCCATGATTTTTAGTTGCTTTTACTTGACAGCTTCCAACACTCATTTTGTCCTCTGGCTTTCTAGTCTCCCTCTCTCGCCTGTTTGTGAAATAACATATGACCTTTTATTGGCCCTGAAGGATGCACACAGGCTTCTTTCATTCTAACCTAAGGATGCAAGGCAAATGATTCCTGGGATAAGAAGAATAGGAAAATATGATGAATTCATCCACTTGGTCAATATGTATTTATTGAGCTGCTACTATATTCCAAATGGGAATTCAGGGACAAATAATAAATGATGCCTTTCTCCAAGAGCCTCCCAAGATAACACAAGACTCATATAGTCAACAGATTCTAAATGAGGAAGGCACAGGGAAATGGATAGTTGATTCCTCTTATAATATTGAAAGTTTTAAATATTCTAGAATTGTACAAAGACTTTGCTGTCTTTGTTTCATGGCTATTGATTCATCATATATTTTATGCATTACTTCAACAATTATTTCTGAACACCTACTATGTGTCGACTATATTTGAAATGCTAGAGATTTATAATGAAGACCAATTAATTCCCTAGCTTATATTCTGATGGTGAAAAAAGACAATAGACAGGTAAACGTAGAACTTCAGGTTATAATAAGAACTAAGAAAAAAGTAAACAAAGATTTATGTATAGCTGGTGAAGGTTTCTTTGAGGAGAGGATATTTTAGTGGAATTCTAAATGAAGTGAGACAGAGAGAACTAGGTTGTAGGCTAAATAAAAAAAATGTTCCTAAATAAGGAATAGTAATAGAAAAATTTTGGAGATAGGAGTGATGTGGCATTTTGAGGATCATATAGAAACCCTAAAGTCACAGTGGGAGTATTTACACCATGGACATTGACAAGTGGTACACTCACAGCTTTCCGTGGGTATGAGTGACATTCGAGAAGTACTGTATCTGGGCCAATGTCATACATCCAGAGAAAGTAGCCTAATTATTCCTCACACCCCCAAATCAAAACCACAGTAGTTCCAGAGAAGGCCTTCTACAGAGATGAACAGTTGTAAAACCTTAGTCTCATACCCATAGAGCCTGGAACACCCCCCAAGCTACTTGGATTTAGAGTTGAAGGAACGAATAAAGAAGGTCGTTTGGGACCTTCTTTTAGTATAAGTTTTTAAATGACCTATATTGTTTTAAGAGGGGTTATGACCCCCCCCTTTTTTTCAAATCAATGCAGAACCCCAGCTTTCTGTCTCTACTTTTTGATCTGTAGGGTGATATCAGATATGTAAATCCTGAGTACAAAAGTCATTGGCCTACATAGCAGAGTTGACACAAGGATGCTGAAAAGAGAGATGCAATAATCATTTTGTAGTTTAAAAATACTGGGAAAAGTTTCCTATTTTTAAACAATCAAGCTGAGATTTAAAAACCAGACACCCAGATTTAGTACAGGCACATATACTTCAAAACATCATGTTGTATAAGGTAAATACATATAATTTTATCTGTAAAGTAAGAATAAACAAGTTCCCAAAGCAAAAGCCAGACACTATGATAGGCCTCAGATGCAGTAGTAGAAATACATACACACACACTAATGTATTAAGAAATCTTTAGATTTGTTTTATTTATTTATTTGGAGCAGATTCTCACTGAACCCCAGGCTGGAATACAGCATCATCATCATAGTTCACTGCAACCTTAAACTCCTAGCCTTAAACAATCCTCTTACCTCAGCTCCCTGAGTAGCTGGGAGTATAAGTGTGTGCCACCAGGCCCAGTTAATATCTATTTTTTAATTTTTATTACAGATGGGGTCTCACTATGTTGCTCAGGTGGGTATTGAATTCCTGGTCCCAATGGATCCCTTGACCTTGGCCTCTTGAAGTGCTAGGATTACAGACATGAGCCACTGCCCCTGCCAGACATCCCTACCTTTACAAATGTTCATAAATTCACTGGACCACCTGCCCACCTCCACTCCAAATTCCTGGATGCTGCAACTGTCACACAAGAGACTGAAACTATTATATGTAATACTTAATTAAAGATCTATTCTTCTAGGAGGTGACAGATTTATCTTCCTTTTCCCTTTTCCCAGAGATAAAACCTTCAAGTTATGAGTAATTATACCCTACTGAGAAAAGTGATAGAGTGCTACACTCGGAGGACTTATCAAGTGCTGAAAATGTGGCATCAACACTTAAGACTTTTTTTTAAATTCTTATTTCCCCCAACACTACCAGTTTCCCAGCTTGTTCCCGTAGGGAGATAAACAGCATTGTATCTGCATTTTAATGGGAATAAACAGGACTGGTTCATTCACTTTTTTACAACACTGGTTTCATGTCTCCAAACCAGTATGGTGTAGTGAAAAGTGCCATGTGTCACTGAAAAGCTCCAAGGAAGGTGTTATTTTCCATTACTAGGAGTAGAATTTTGGAGCAAATGCAATCATAACATTTTGTTAAGAGAGCTTATAGACTCCTTCAGCTGGTGCTAGGTGACAGAGAACCATCCTTAGATACCTTCTAGGGTCTGTGCTAGGTCAGATGCCCTCTCATCTTGGACACCTTTGGTGGAGAAAAACGCAAGAACAAGGAACTACTGGTTTTTTTTTTGTTTTTTTTTTAGCATTAATCACTATCTCAGCTCTAATCTGGGATACTGTGCAATGTTGTTTAAGTCTGGAGCAGAATGGTCAGGTTTGTGGAACAGTACCCAATTTATTTTTCTAAGACTAATGGTCTCTGCTGGGCTCAATGGATACTTAAAGCACTGGTTCTCAAACTTAGTTTTTGTAAGAATTAACTATATTGCGTCTTAAAAAATACATATTTCTAGCTTTCACACACAGACTGCTTTGATTGGTTTCAGATTCAGGAATCTACATTTTAATAAGCAAGCAGCTTCCCAGGAGATGCTGATGAGGAGTCTGAGGTGTACACCTTGAGAATCACAACTTTAAGGGATCTGCAGATGGGTTTCAGGAAGCCTGTGAACAGCTGATATTGAATGAAGTATGTGTCCTGTGGGATCTTACAAATGCACATTTTTCTTGGGATTTCCAAATGGGTCTATATTCCAAGGGAGGTTAAGAATCTTACAAGGGATGAGACGATTTTGGACAGCTGACGCTTCCATGCAGAATTGGGATCTCACTCAGCTACACTGAGTCCTGCCTCGGGAAATGGAAATCACTTCTTCTGCTTGTCTAGTTTCCTGGCTTAGCTCTTCTGTCTTGAATCTAGATCTCTGTGCCATCATCCTATTGTCCCAACATTCCTGATAATATTTCTACAATGAGCCAGTAACTCAGTTGAGGGACATAAAGGGGCCTCTACAGCCATGCTTTCTAAACTGCTATGGTCTTTCATGATTAATGAATGATCTATGTTGAAAACACACAGATTTCATTCCTGGGGCCAATTCATCCATATCTTGATTATTGAGCTCAAGCAAGAGATTTTACTCTGTGTCACTTAGAGAAAAACAGTATTAATCAGATGTGTAATCCCCAGTAAATTACTTAGAGCCACAGGCCTCAGCTTCTCCATCCGTATATCAGGAATACAAATATGTGTCAAAATTTAATTACTGAATAAAAAAATACAACATGAACAAACCTAAAAAAATGTTTAAAATATGCTATCACAGCAGGATATTATTTGTATAACTGAAACATTAGTGTGACTTCTGTGGCTTGATGATTGTTATAGTCACGAGAATAGATGTCACTGTATTGGACATTAATAGTAATAATTCATGACCCAAACAAGGGCTTACACAGAGCCCTTCTGATTGTTCCTTTGAGTAAGAGGCAGCTGGGAACCACCTCTTGCTGTGGGGTAAGAATTAGAAAGAAATGGAACAAGAGCAGATTTGTGAGGGCATATCAGACATGGGTTTGATACGTCGTGACTCCATCTACTTCTGTCCTTCAATCACTTGTCTCTCTGCCAAGTTACTGCCACCAACTTTTTGCATTCTATTACTCTTTAGTTTTCTTTACTTTTTTCAGGAAACCTTTTCTTTTTTTTTTTTTGGAGGCAGAGTCTCACTATGTCACCCTCAGTAGAATGACGTGGCGTCACAGCTCACAGTAACCTCAAACTCTTGGGCTTAAGTGAGTGTATTGCCTCAACCTCCTGAGTAGCTGAAAGTACAGGTGCCCACCATAAAACCCAGCTTTTTCTTTACTGATGAGATCTCGTTCTGACTTAGGCTGGTCTTGAACTCCTGAGCTCAGTCAATCCACCCGCTTCCACTTCCCAGAGTGGTAGGATTACAGGAGTAAGCCACAGAGCCAGGCCTTTCAGTAAAACTTTTTAAATTTCCTTTTCCTTCTCTGTCTGCCTCTTTGTGTTTTTTACCCCCCACTTTTGCTCTTTTTTCCTTTATCTTCCAATATGCTGGGGAGATTGGATTAGGAAAAATGACTTGGAAAATATTATTAATAAGTGATACTTGGAAAGACGGAATCAGCAAATATAAACAAATAGATAAAGCATCTGCCCTATTCTAAATCATTTCTGCTTCATCTTTGTTGATGGCTAGTGCCATGCTCCTGTCTCCAGATTTCCAGAGGTGTTTTTTTTTTTTAGAAAAATACAAAATTTTAATCTTTACAAATGACAGTCATATCAAGACCCCTAATTTCAAAAATTGTTTTCAATCTTAGTCAACTGATCTGATTTTGAAAATATCTCTGCTGTGCATTCTTCTCTGTGAGGCGCTTTGTAAATCAAACAGAAGCTGCTCAACTTTCCTCTCGGACTAACAACTTGAAACCCAGCCCGCCCAGTTCACAAACCTCAGGTGGACTCTGCTCCCCTAGGTCACAGAACTTCATTCTTCCAGCTCTGTAACCCAAGAACCCTGCAGCCTCTGAAGCCCAACATCCAAGTCCAGGCATCTGCAAGGAAGAACTAAGATGCTAAGGAGACATCTGGAGAGCTGTAATGAGCCCTTGGGGTTTGCCCATCTCCCACATGGCTTTCTCCAGCCACCTAACCCACGTCTTGGAAGGTGTGTCTTTAAGGCACCAAGTGAGCTTAAGAACTGGCTCTGCTTCTCCTGTAAGGAAGTCCTTCTACACACCCGCGTGCTGGTTATTGCTGGATGCCACCCTGTTCCTCCACATCTTACAGTCCCAAACATTAGTGGAAGAGTGGTAGCTCCAGAAAGTCTTTATCCAACCTTCACGGCAGGAAGTAGTTAATTCTCTGGGAAATAGATTTGCAGCCTTGAAAAGAAAAGAGTTGCTCCTCTTTGGGGACATACACCATCGTCTTTGCGATTTCATCCAGCGCCTCTTCAGTGTACTGGAGCTCCTGGCTCAGAAAAGCATCGCGTACACACAGCCTCTCGTGCCTGTACTCCAGCGGCAGGAAGGGGACAAAGAAGCCAATCAGGTTTTCCTTTACAAGACAGCTGTCGCCAAAGCCACTGTCTATGGACTCAACAATCTCAGCGTGGAGGTGCGGCTCCAAGTGCTCCATAGTAATTTCTTCCCGAGACAATCCAAACTTCAGCAAATTCAGGACCACCTCATTGATTATGTTGCACCTAAGGTTACTGAGAAACAGAAAAATGGTTCGTAGGTTTAGCCTCGTGGCCCTCAGGGACCCTGTGTTTCAAATATTGCCCAAGGACCTCCAGTAGCTCTGGATGCAGCTTCTCGGCCTCATCGAAGATGAACAGGGTCTGGGGGCAGAGCTGTTGTGTCTCCTGGATCTGGCCTGTCAGCTGCTCCTTGTACAGGTCCACATACTCGGGGTGAGGAAAGTGGAACGTGGCGAAGAACACAGTCGCTTCTCAGTCCATCCCGATACAGGTTCTCCACCAGCATCCAGGCCACGAAGTTCTCGCCAGTGCCAGACCAGCCATGGAACAAGAAAACCAGGGGTTTTTCTGGCCAGGGCATCGCTAAATAGCCCCTCACTGTTCTTAGGACCGGCTCCCGGGCCAAATGCAGGCCGTGCAGTGGCACATTCAGGTCTGACTGTAAGCCTGTGAAGTTGTTGGAGATCCTGCAGTCCCCGCTGTCGCAGCAGTCCTGCGGGCTGCAGTAGCATGCGGTCAGGATATCCGGGTACCGCTGGCCCAACACGGGAAGGCTCCAGCCGAAGGGCCCCGCGGCTACCCCCTCATGGTCCTCACAGTCATCCGGCCACACCTGGCAGCTGAAGAGCGCCCAGTACCGCTTGGAGAGGGCCCCGGCCGCGCAGCCGCTCCCGCAGGTGCCGAGGCCGGACCAGGCCCACCCCGAGCCGGGCTCGTCCGTCCTCTCCCGAGGTTTTTCTTAAGAAGAAAATAGGTTATTGGAAGAAATGATTTGTAAGGACCTTTTCAGCTCTGGAAGGCTGGTTAATGAGAAAGAAGATGCCAAACCAAACTTCTAGTCTAATTTCCTTTACCAGGAAAATGTAACGGGATTACACTTGTACCAGAGGTGCTTCAACTACCATTTAATTAGATAATTTTACAGTGATATGCCAGCCTCTGTGCTGTGACAGAACGAGCCCCTGGTAAATGGGTACTTTCTTGTGCAGTCCAAAATGGGGAGGAGGATGATGTTGATAGTCATTATTCTTTATCATGCTTTATTTTTATAAAGCACTTTCACATATGTGAACACACTGTCTTCACTAGAATCATGAGGTAGAGATCCTACTTCCATATATTACAAATGATAGTGCTGAGCTTGCAATTATTTGATTTGCTCAAGGTTAAACAGGGACAGTGAGGCAGCTTTCTATCTCCCAAAAAACAAAGTGAATCGATTCCTCATTATCCCAATTTCTCCTCTGTTGTTAGGGCAACTGAAGGATTTGAACTCAAGCAGTTTCCTCCTCAAAGTTCCCACTTATGAACTTATTTGTCACAATAGATATAACTCACAAGGCTTGAAATCATTAATTCCCGGCACAGAGGTTGTTCACAAAAGCATTTGGTTTTAGAAAATCTAGATATCATTTGTCTGATAATGTAATGATTTTCAGAATTAAATAAAATGCTTCCCACTTGAAAGACTTGGCGAATGTTGTAAAGATATAGCTATGGTGGTATATTTATAAATAAACAAAAACAACATTACTAACAATGGCTGATCCAATGTTGCAACAATATGTCCTACCTTAGGATCAGAATGAGCTCAAATTCATATGAAAACTAGAAGGTGGAGAAAATCGGAAGTTTGGTCACCAAGATTTAGGAAAACACACTTAAACCTTCCTACCCTTTCTCCCATACCAGCTAAGGAAGTAAAATATTAAGATGAGATAAAACATACAAAACCATGAAAGAAAAACATTGAAACAATAAAACTGTAACTATAAGACTTCTTTGGAATTGAATTAAATGGCACACTGTCACCAGCTCTGTAGTCATCATTTTTTTGCTGACCCCAGTTTAGTCACACATCCACTCTTGTAGTGGTGCACAGTATTTATGAAGTCATGCTGAGTTTCAGACAGAAAGATGAAAACCTTCTGTAGCTACAGGCCAGGTGCAATTGGAACTGGCCACTCTAAAGCTTGCCAGTTAAAGCAATCTCCCTCCTATAGGAGAGAAAGAGACTAGGGTTAAAAACACATCACCCTAGAAAGAGGTAGCAGAACAGAGAGAAGTACAGGGTGAGAAGTGGCAGTCATTAGGAAATGGATACCAAATCATTCTGCCTCAACTAGTGTGCACTTAAAAAAACAACAACAACCCCCCCCCCAAAAAATCTTAAGTTCCCTTAGCTGATTGAACTGGAGACCCCAGAAATACCCAGAAATAGCCTAAAGCACAGTTGCTGACTATAAGAAGGGAGGTCAGACATGCCTCATCACACCCCCTTCCTCCTAAGAGATATTCTTCATAACTTACTAACAGGCCTGAGGCTATATAAGGCCAACCTTAAATCACACCTGCAGGAAATATGCTTAACACATCACTTGAATTTGGATTTATGTCCCAGTGACTTGTCCCTAACAGACTTCCTTAACCTTCCAAGCCTTTAAACCAGCGGTTCTCAACTTGTGGATCATGACCCACAGGAACTGTATTAAAGCTGCGGCATTCGGAAGGTTGAGAACCACTGCTTTAGACAAAGCTTCATTTCTTTAATAATTACAAATACAAGAATCTTTAAACTCACCTGTAACCTTCAACATCCTACATTGAGATGTCCTGTCTTTGGGGGACAAATCAATGCACATTTTCCATGTATTGACTCATGACTTTATGGGTAATTCCTATCTCCCTGGAATGTCTGAAATCAAACTGTAAATCAACTATGGTGAGACCACTTGTTCAAGGCTTTTTGAATTTGATTCTCCAAGCTGTGGTCAGACATATTCAGCTCAGAAAAAATCTCTTAGAATTAATTTACATAACTTGGATTCTTTTCCACTGACACTTGGATATAGCAAGCTGAAGATGTCAAATGCACACAGCTACCATGTGAGACTCTAGAAAGTAATGCAGAGAAGAATCTAGAAACAAGGAAGGCAGTGAAAGAGATGTGCAGAGAAAAACCATCTTTTTTAATTTGTGTGGCACTCCAGAAAAAATTTCCCAAGGAATCAAATTTCAGTGCTGGTGTGGGCTGTTCTTCAATGACCCCCTCCACCCTCTCTCCTCCCTAATCCTTGCCTTATGCTCAATATAATTACTGTTCATGATTCACGTTGGGTTTGATAAAAAAAAAGGGGGGTTTTATATTTTATCAGAGATCATCAAAGAAAGGTTTTGGCATTAGTATAGATTTGGGAAAATCATTAAAATAAATTTGGGGGGAACATGTTCCAGCTCCATCCATGTAAAAATGAAAGAGGAAAAGTCACCCTCTTTCTTTAAGGCTGCATAATATTCCATGGTATACATGTACCACAGTTTATTAATCCATTCGTGTATCTATGGGCTCTTGGGCTTCTTCCATGACTTAGTGATTATGAATTGGGCTGCTATAAACAATCTGGTACAGATATCTTTTGTTGTTCTATAATTTTTGGTCATCTGGGTATATACCCAGTAAAGGAATTATAGGGTCAAATGGTAGGTCTATTTTTAGATCTTTAAGTATTCTCCAAAAGTCTTTCCAAAATGGATGTATTAGTTTACATTCCCACCAGCAATGTAGAAGAGTTCCCTTTTCTTCACATCCGTGCCAACATCTCTGGTTTTGGGATTTTGTATGTGGGTTAATCTTACTGGGGTTAGATGGTATCTCAATGCTTTAACTCTGAGGTTACCTGCTTATAAACTTCTATAGAATCTTGCTATTGTACAGATTCTATTACTATCTGGTTCCAGTTTGCTCTTTTGGATTGTAAGGCACTTTGGCCATTGTCTCCCAATTTATACTAAGATCTGATTTCTCTTGAATTTAACATGCCTAATTTAGAGAAGAAGATTACGATTTGTGTTTACTAGATAGTGTTTGTCATGAGTTCTGGGGGACAGGAACATTTTTTAGGCAGAGCTGAAGAGCCAGTCTTTTGGGCTTACTTTGTTCGCATTTTTATATTGCAGTTGCAATTTATTTTTCTTGATTAATCTATTAAGGCAGGAGACCCTTGACCTTAAAAGATCAGGGATATTGGCATTCATACCAGTTAAAGACCTTGACAGCAACCAGAGACCAATAGGCTCCTAAAGAGTTTGAGCATCACTACTTCACCAAGAAACAGATACTATCACTTGCAAATTTTAAATAAATGGTATTTACCTCTCTTGTCATTTAATGACACAGTCATCTTTCATTTGTCTTGTTTCAGTGTAATCTTTAGTTTTGTTTTGTTTTTGATTTGTTTTCAGTCACTTTTTCTTTTCTTTTTTTTTTTTTTTTTTTGCAGTTTCTGGCCAGGGCTGGGTTTGAACCCTCCGGCATATGGGGTCAGCACCTTACTCCTTTGAGCCATAGGTGCCGCCCTCAGTCACTTTTTCTTGATCATTCTTGATTCATTTTTACTTGAAGTTTTGTCAAAATCAAATTTGCATTAGAGTTTAAATTTTTTTTTTTTTTTGAGGCAGAGCCTCAAGCTGTCCCCCTGGGTAGAGTGCTCACAGCTCACAGCAACCCCCAACTGCTGGGTTCAAGAGATTCTCCTGCCTCTGCCTCCCAAGTAGCTGAGATTACAGGTGCCTGCCACAATTCCCAGCTATTTTTTTGGTTGTAGCCATCCTTGTTTGCCGGGTCCCAGCTGGCTTCAAATCCGCCAGCTCAGGTGTATGTGGCTGACGCCTTAGCTGCTTGAGTCACAGGTGCCGAGCTTAGAGTTTAAAATTTTATACTTGCATAATCTTGGAATTTCTAGTGGCTTGAATATATGGATATATGGAAATCACATGTTTTTCTCTGGTTATATTAATTTATTATGTACCTTTAAATAATGCCTTTTCAAGTGTCTGTAACAAAAATCTCAAAGCAATAAATAACACCTTTCTGAGACCACCAAAAGTGAGAGGAAGTAAAAAAATTTTACTTACTTATAAATTTGTTTGTCTACTTAAAATATTTATATGCAATGTGTCAGCTCATTTGCTAAAGATGAGTCACCTCAGTGAATAATTTAGTGATTTCAGAATTCATTTAACTTTCCTATATTGCATAAATATAATGATAGATGTGAGCAGGTATTAAATATGCCATTTCAATTTAGTTCACTGGCTTAAAGTGGACTTTCAACCTCCTCAAGCTAAATGTGTATACCATTTCAGTGGCAGTAATCTTTAAAATATTCTACATTATAGGCACTATTTTAAAAATATATCCATCATATGGCCTGTTATCCACTTTTTAACATTTAGAATGTTAAAATTATTTTATCAAACTCTTGTAGGATTTTAATTTGATGACATCTGTGTTTCTCTTCATTTGATCCCTTCCACCTAGATTAGTATGTGATCTGGACAGACTATGAAGTCTTTTTGGCAATAAAGTGCAAGATTTTAAGTTAATATTCAAAGACCTCAGACTCTGAGTCATTATGACCTAATTTTCCTTCATTCTCAATTTCAGCTGGTGATAGATGTAATTTAATTTAATTTCTAGACCTGGCAAGAAGACAGCATGGAAACTCATGCCATGAGTTCCTCACCCTGTGGAGATAACAAATGTTCATTAAGTATAGCATATTTAATTAGGGAATCATACAATGGAAGAGATTCCTGAAGGCTTCTAGTTTTAACCTTTCTTCCAATCCAAAAACTTGTCAACATGCCAGATGGATGGTTATTTAGCTTTTGCTTAAACATGTGCAATGTTGAAGATTCAATAGCTTTTGAGGAAAACCTATTACATTTGGGACTTGAAGAATTATTAGAAAATTTCTGCTCATGTCTATCTAGCAGATATTCCTTTTAAATCTGTCTATTTGCCCCTTTTGTACAATATAATACATATTACTTGACACTCTTTCCAATACGTTATTCTGCTATTGTGCTTTCTTAATCTGTCTTAATACTCTAAACTAAGTATTAAAATGTAACATTTGAAAATAATATAGGCATTTCATAATGATGAAATATAAATAAAGAGGATCATAACAAACAAAATGATCATGAAATTAGTTCTACAAGAGGAAGGACATAAACATACCAAATGTAGTGTCATGGTGCTCCAGTGATTGATCTTAAATTTGGACTCTACACTTCTTAGTAATCAAAATAAAAGCAGGTGATATGGCAATAACTTAAAGTTCCTCAGTGTAACCAAAGATATTAATGACCAATGTCCTCAATAACTATTCCTTTAGCTAAGTTGTTGTTTCATCTATGGCACTTGTTCTAGAACTTTCACAACCTCTGATATACTTAGCGAACTAAAACTGGAATGTTGTATTCATTTTCAAGTGCGTTAAAAAAATGGACAGTGGACAATTCATTTAAGGAATCATGGCGGGATGTCTGATATGTCTCCCAATGTAGGCTGCAAGGAGGCTGCAACTGCCTAGGATGAGCCAAGTCAAGAAATAGTCTTGGCCATCTTGGAAAGACTCCCTAGGGAGGCAGCAGCTAGTACGATGTCTTTCCTTCTTGTAGGAGAAATAGTAATGTAACTCTTGCTGCTTGACTGAGCTTATATGTCTTCATTAGCACAGCACTCAGTTCAGGTTGCACTTTGGACAAAAGTGCTAATTCTGAAAATTCATTCCCCCAAAAATGAACTATAATAAGTTTTTCACACTTTATTTTTATTCCTACTATGGGGTTAGAAAATTAAAGTGAAAATTGAATGATTTTTTTCAAAGATCAAAATGGACCAATTTTTTTTTTTAAGATATCCGTCAAAGCAAAAGTCATCATTTCTCCATCTGTCTATTTGTTGGAGTATTCGAAACATGGCTGATTTTGATTGCTAGGTAATGCAATCACTTAATCACACCTTGACTGTGTGGACTTCCATTTCCTTCCTTTCTCACTAGGAATTGCTACA
Organism: Arctocebus calabarensis; assembly: GCA_963573935.1. Taxonomy (NCBI): domain Eukaryota; kingdom Metazoa; phylum Chordata; class Mammalia; order Primates; family Lorisidae; genus Arctocebus; species Arctocebus calabarensis. The sequence goes on along the minus strand of CAUYON010109754.1, from coordinate 5,637 downwards.
CATAGGCATCACTTCTAAAGGAAATTATATTCTCTATAACAATAGTTGTTTATTAGGTGCCTATTTAAGTTACACTCTCTCTTATGTTCACTTGGAAAAATCAAAATAGCTTTGCATAAAATAGAACAAAAAAGATAAGATAGTCATGGTGGATAAACATAATTATTTTAAAGAATATTAAATAATGAATTATTGCACTACCTTGGTTTTGAAGAAAATGTAAATAATTCATTAGAAATAGCTGTGTTAACTAGAAATTTAGTTTGATCGAGGTTTGTAAGAAGATGTTGCCATGTGTCTCATTCCTGTAGATGGAATGCACTCACACAAAAGAAGGGCTGTGAAAACTGCATGGTTAATGCATCAATAGAGACAAATTAGAACATTTAGCCTCCAAAGGAAATTATTCCCTTTGAATTATCTGGTTTGTCTCTAATTTTTAGCTGTCTCCTTTCATCTGGTCTTTGTACACGCCTTTTCTTCAGGCTAAAGATAATGAGTCTTGACTGTTTTTTTCAAAATCTTTGCTTGCATAAAAAAAAAAAAAGAAAAGAAAGAAACACATCTTGAAACACACTTTTTAAAAAATCTGCCCAACTTGCATATTTATTGGCATTAGGAGACTCTACACCAGAAAGCCATGCCCACAGAGTCCCAGGTCCCTGAAGCAGGATTCCCCCCTGCCCCATTTCTACAATAAACTCTTAGGCCTTAGCAGTCATCTGAGCTGCCCCCAAGGCTGTTGATACTGGTGTTTCAGGTTCTTGGTCTTAGCAATTTGAAGAATGAATCCATACACCACAAGATCAGTGGTAAGATAGGGTTTATTCACAGAAACAAAAATTACAACTTACAAAAAACCAAAGCTCCTGGCAGAAAGAACCCAGGAGGGGAAGAAGCTCTCCTGCTGTCTCTTCCAGGTCTGTTCTTGGGTTCTCTGCTCTGGGGTTTATATAGTGGCAGGGGTTTGTTTTGCCAGAACTCAGTGTTGACTTTTAGGGCATCCGTCTGCATCAGTTACAGCCAGTTGTCCAATCAGCAGCAAGGCATAGGAACTCTCAGGCCCCACAATTCACATGAGGACACAGTTAAGGGCCAGAATGACCAGCCAGAAAGTGCATGGGAAGAGACTCAAGGCGTCAGTGTCTCCCCCCCACCCAGGTGTCTGGTCCTTCTAGCAAGCTGGCTCCTCCAGCTGTGGTAGGGTCAACACCACCAGGGTTAAGGTGGCAGATCGTGGTGCCACCTGTCCTGCATCACTGTGAGCTGCTGAGTCTTCTGGCTCATTTCCATGACAGCCTGTTTCATGGTGTGTTTCTCCTGAAGAGCTGGCTGGATTTTCTCCAACTGCTTGGTTAGGAGCTCGAACTTCCTCTTGATGAAGTCCTTGGCATTCTCAGCTGTCTTCTCTACCTAGTAGCCAGTAGCCACATCAATGGGCACATGTTCCACATCATGCAGCTTCCCAGGGACATATATAAAACTTGTCAGTGGGACAAGTAATTCTTCCCCTTCCTTCCTCTTCAGCACGTTCAGAGAATGCTTGGCTTTCACATACTTGGTCTGGACCACTTTGAGCTAGGCGATGGATGTGGACAAGAACTCCACTTCCTGGGCCAGCTGATTCTTGAGCATTTAAGCAGTGGCAGATTCAGCTCGGTGATATTAATCAATTGCACCATGTTGGGAAGGACTGGAAAGACATTTTTTTTAATGTTTGAAGTGCTTATTGTTATGTTTCTGATACTCAGTATATTCCAGTAGATAGCTTTACAAATTTTAGCTAGTCAAACAACTGTAAAAATACTACAACTGCATAATAAGAATAATTTGTGCTAATGTTGAGTAGTAACAGGACTGATAAATACAATCAAACGGCACCACAACCAAAGGTGAAGAAAAGCCACTAGAAGTTTTAAATATTTGACCGATTGCATAACTATAAATTAAGCAGAAGTCTGTTATTAAGTTAATAAACTCTGTGTGTGTTTAGTGCCATGCTATCCTGCACAGGAAATATTATCTCAGCATAGCAGGCCCTTGTATAATTTGAAAACAATATACAGAAAAGTCGTTAGTCTGACTATGGACAAGAACAAATTTTCTTTGGTGTAATTTTTTTCTGGTTCATTAAAATGTCATCATGGAGGAATTGTGGGTTTCTACTGGAGTTTCAACATCTGTGTTATTACACTATATTTACCAGAAGTTTTTCCATATTCTGCAAGAAAAAAACAATGCTATTGGAACTCAAAATTAGATGCATAGGTTGCTTAGGGTGGTAGTCTGTGTACACACGTAGAATTTGTGTTTATGGAGTTGTATTTGTGTATGTTTTGAGTGTGTATCTAGTGGGAGGAGACATCATGGAATGCTATTCTAATTTTCTGTTATATTTGCTTTCTTGACAGTGACATGGAAATTTCTAGAAAATAGTCTGAGCAATAAGCTCTTAGATTTGCAAGAGATGTCTGTATATGGGAAGTGAAGAAATTGCCAAAGGAGTCTAAAAGAAAAATGCTATTAAACATATTTATTGCACTGCCTCTCTTACATACCACAAACATTTATTTGCAATCATCTATTTAGACATCTATTTATGATGTGACATGTCATGGGATTCAAAGTTGAACCCATCTAATTATGTACAGATTGCCTCACTGAGTATTTTTATTGAGATGTAGACATGATGCACAGAAAACAAATGCTAAAATATTTAACTGTAATGAAAGAAAGAGCAATGTGATGAAGTGTTAGCATTTATGCACCAGCCAAAATTTATATCATACATAGTAACCCAGGAAATCACATGAAATGAAGTGGAGGTACCGGAATAGAACATTACAGACTTTGTTTTGTTTTCATTTTTCTGGATATTAGTGCCATTGCTATAGCCTTTGAGTAGAATACCCCTTGATTTTATGAAATATATTTCTAAATTGTTTTCCAGTGTGAGAAAGAGGGGCACATGCGTGTATTTTGTTTCTTAGCATGTAGAAATGCCACATGATTCTGACTTCACAATTATAAATATCTTTAAGGAGAAAAGTAGAAATCTGATGCTTGTGACAAACTACTGTCATTTTGTGCTCCCATTGTGTCTGTTTCTTCTGCATCCAGAACAACATTGTCAGCCCCTGAATCACACTGTGGCTGTGGGTTAGCTGTGGAACAACAGACACAGTTTCAGGAAGCTCAGGCTCAAGGGAAAGACAGCACAACTGTGACGTTTACATTGAGTTCAACAATTTTATGAGCGTATGGGTTGCTACCTTTGACTATCAGTCTTCAATATTTGGCTTTAGGAAACATTAAAATAATTCACGATAATAATGTTATATGAATAACTGTGTTAGCTAATGATGGATTCATCGTCCCCATAAATGTAAGTTTTTGCATATGGTCTGGTTTTATTTAATCTTTTTATTTTGGTGGAACTAAGCATATGGTTGTAACAAACTCTTTAAAGATTAGTGTCTGATCACTTATCTTAATTTTGGCAGTCTCATTGGTCATTTATAAACTCTTCTAAGTCTTCATATCTTCTACCAATTAAAGAAGATGACAGCTTCTACCTATGATAAATTATACATTATAGTTCTATGATAATATGTTTAAAAGAAAATTATATATTGTTATTTGCTCATAATTTGTAGATTTCCTGTGCTCTGAACTTTGTACATACTGCCATGCACTGTTTATTTCACAGCTAAGTTTTTTAGCTGAAAGTCCATGTTCAGCTGTTTTGAGACATGGATGCCATATGTTGCTTTCTGTAATGTAACAATGTGATGCACCTTCATAATGAAGTCTGGATGGCCTCCAAAAAGGAAAATGATACAGTCCTCCTCCTGAACTGTGAAATCCTTTGCTTGCACGGTGTCTTACCCAGCAGATAATAAGTGTTCTTCACAAACAGGTTTTGTTAGGGGTCTAAGAGAAAGGGGTATGTCAGGGAGGTGCAGTGCCAATTTCAGCAGCAGGTTAATTGCTAGCTCTAAAACATTTCTGTAGCTTTTTTTTTCTTTTTATGGGACAGAAAAAATTTCTCTCACATACCCCAAAGCAATTCATATGTTCCATTGCATCGCTCTAGGTATTGAAATGCTTTTGTTGGCTTCTACAAACACTCCTTGAAGAATTAGTGCGGCCATTGGCAACATCTTTTTAATTACACAAACCAGTGCAGGTGACTTGCTTCTGGTCACTGTGGTTTTCATGGTTTATCTTGTAATGAGGAGGAAAGAATCCATGAGTATAGGACATATTGGCTCTTTTTAAAATGACATGGGTCACATGTCTTATACATTAATATTTATAAGGCTTTTTTCATGTGGGATAGTAATTTAAAGAAATATTTTATATACAAATTTTAAGAAGAGGTTGAAAAATAGACCACACTACTTATCAATGTATTACATACACTGCTAAAATAATAGGACACTGGTATGTGATGTAAGTAAAGCCAGCACTAATTATAAAACCAAAAGAAACTGCAACCTTCCACAGCACAGGACGCAGACTACTGAGATGGTCACAGCATGCCACGGATCGCAGAGATCCAGAGGATCCTTACCAGTATCTTTGGTCACTGGTGTTTTCAAAAAAAAAATGATGGTCACCGTCCCTGGATATGTCTGCTTTCCAACGTTCATCACAGCATTGAGCACAGAACTGAGGAATGTCGTAGGCTCCAGGGTCCTCCCAAAGCTTTTCAGACCTTCTTGGAGTTCGTTTTAGGGATATTGGCTATGGTGAAGGAAGATTACAAAGCCTTCTGTGAGTTTTACATATTGAAAAGTAAATTTATTTATTTATGATTACCCCTCACATTATGTTTTTCTGTGACCACTCACTATTATAGACTCTGTAGCTATTTCACTGAGATGATTTTAGCAAGAAAAATATTTAATTTAGGATAGTTTTGATTCCCTTCCTTACTATCTATTCATTTTTGAAATTAAATTTCTTTGATTACTCTGGTTTGGACACAATTCTTGGGGTAATGGTTGGGTATGTCTATGGACTCCAAAGATAGACAGTCACAAAATTGGATTCAAAATCCAAAATTTAAATCCAAAATGTGACAATTCTGAGCCAAATCTCATTTGGAGGAACCTGTTTAAACTCTTCATACCTCAGTGTTTTCATGTTTTTTATTTTTGTTTGTTTTTTGAGATAGAGTTTCACTATGTCACCCTCGGTAGAGTGCTGTGGCATCACAGCTCACAGCAACCTCAAACTCTTAGGCTTAGGTGATTCTCTTGCCTCTGCCTCCCAAAGTAGCTGGGACTACAAGCACCTGCCACAACTCCTGGCTACTTTTTTTTTCTTTTTTTAAAAATAATTTTATTGAATCATAATTGTGTACATTGGTGCAATCATAGGGCACAATGTGCTTCATATACAATCAGAAATATTTTGATCGTACTGTTACAGATAGCCTTCATGGCATTTTCTTGATCACAATACAAAGACATTGATACTCTACCTTTAGTAAGTTTCACCAGTACCCTGCTAAGATGCACCGTAGGTGTGTTCCCACTAATTGCCCTCCCTCCCCTCCCTTTCCCTTTACCCTGTATTCTTGTGCTATAATTGGGTTTTAGCCTTCATATGAAAGCTATAAATTAGCTT
>CAUYON010109752.1:0-52286 GCA_963573935.1 Arctocebus calabarensis | reverse complement strand
TTTTTTGAGACTTTGGAAAAAAAAAAGAAGTTAACTGATGACTTCATATTAAGCCTCAGAGTCAAAGTATTCTATACTAGACATACTCTTATTTGACAATGTGAACGTTACTTTCTTGGCATTATTATTATTAATATTGCTTAATATTTTGATGCAGTAATTGTCTATTTTCTTTTCTGTATTTATCTTTATTCATTCTTTATGTGGGTTTAGTTTCTAGTCCTTATCTTAAACATTGTTATTGTTATTAAATTTTAAGCCTTTTAAATTCTGTGAAGGCAAAAAGTGGAAACCTAATTAACACATGTATATGTAAAAATAAAAAAAAAATTTAAAAAAGATATTGGACCAAGAAAAGAACAGACATTAATTCCAGGAAATTCTCAGTCTTTAAAGATGAGAGTGACTGAGTATGGTAGTTCACACTTATAATCACAGCATTTTCGAAGGACGAGGAGGGAGGATCATTTAAGGCCAGGAGTTTGAAACTAAACTGGGAAGACAATTTAGCAAGACCTTGCTAAAAAATTAGCCATGAGTGGTAGTGCAGGTCTATAGTTTCAGCTACTTGGGAGGCTGAGGCAGGTGGATTGCCTGAGCTCAGGAGTTTAAGGTTGCAGTGAGTTAAGATAATGCCACTACACTCCAGCCTGGGCAACAGAACATACCCTGTCTCCAAAACAGAAAAAAGAGAGACTTTTAATAAAAATTTACTACAGTAAATCAATATGGTCTATTTGGTCTAGGTTTACTCAGAGTAAATCTATATGCATTATATTTGCTGTGTATATTATTATGGTTATAATTTATAATAATTATATTGATTTATAATTCTAAATCAGCATTTTACACTGATATACTACAAAACACGATTCCTATAAGATGCTATTTGTAAAAAAAGAGTTCATGGGTAAATATTTGTTAAACTATATGTGTGTGTATATTATATATATGGCTTTCTTGGAGACTCATGGACTGTATATGTGTGTGTGTGTATGTATATATAAATGCTGTAAACATAACTTATTTGGAGAATATTAACTTAATCAAAATTACGACTCAATATAGTCCTGCAATCAAAACTCTGTTTAACTTTGTTTAATCTACTTTTCAGTAGTCTTATTTGTCTTTAGAATTTTAATGTTTGAATAACATCCATTAAGCATACTATGACTGAAATTTTCCAAGGAATGCAATAAAGAAATACTGGTATAAGATTTATTTTTCTCTATTTAATATACAAAAAAATCTGAATAATAAAGGGACAACCAAATATGAAAATAACCAAAAATTAAAAATTTATCTTTCTAAAGTTTCTTCAGGCAGATTCCCTCAATGACAGTGGAGATAGTTGTTAGACTTACCTTAATTTGGTTGGAAAAAAGATAATATCGGGAATGTCACCACTTGTAAGATTCTCTTGTTGCTCAAAAACCTCCCTTCTCTCTTAGTTGCTTTGATTTTCTCTATAGCTACTGTAGCCAGTGGGAAATACAAGGCTTTTTTTTTTTTTGAGACAGAGCCTCAAGCTGTCATCCTGGATAGAGTGCTATGGCATCACAGCTCACAGCAACCTCCAACTCCTCGGCTCAAGTGAGTCTCCTACCTCCACCTCCCAAGTAGCTGGGACTACAGGCGCCCGCCACAACACCCAGCCATTTTTTGGTTGCAGCCATCGTTGTTGTTTGGCAGGCCCGGGCTGGATTCAAACCCGCCAATTCAGATGTACATGGCTGGTGCTTTAGCCGCTTGATCCACAGGCGCCGAGCCTGGCTTTTAAGAGAATATTGCCTTAAAGCATTTTGGTTTCACATTGGGTTTAATTTTACGTCGAAGGCATGTAGGCAGCTCTGTAATGCATTTGGCATTGTTGATGAATTCATTGTTGATGAATTCAGGGATAAAAATCTGTCAACAAAGCCTACGATAAACAATATTGTAGAGACCTTCATTCTACTTTTCTGACTGCCCCATAATAGGAATTGTCAGGCTCATCAAGCAGACTCTTAACCAGCATTCTTAGTTAATCCACACCCTAATTCTTCACTATTTTTGGAATGGACATGAGAATTGGCCAGAATTTGCAGGTACAAGTGCTCTACAGGGAGCTCCAAAAATGCTTTGGCTTGAAAAACACAGAGGTCCAGTTTCTAGATATGGCTGTATGATGAATCTCATTTTGCTCAATGGCCAAATACAGCAAATGATGACTCTTTGAATACTTAGTGGAAAATTCTGAGTTAAAATTCTGGCTCTTTTCTTCAGAGGGTATGATGGCCATGAGAATGTAGCTCTCAGATCTTCAGTGTGAGAGCAGACTGGCCACCAGTTGTAGCTTATGTGTCTCAAATCTGTCACTATGCTCCAGCTGAAGCCGCACATTGTAGTTACTTTCTAAGTGGGTGGCCATCATTGTTCTTATTATTCGTCATGTGATTACTGTTAGTCAGTTTAACTTACTGGAAATTTAGTGTCTTTATCTGTATCATGAGGATAATAACACCTGCTTGTAGGGTTAGTGTAAGATGATAACAGATGTGATAAATAAGATGATGAATAATGTCAGTAAAACACCTAACAATATTTAGGTATTGTTGTCTATAAATGGTAGCTATTGTTGTAACATTATCTTCTGTTTTCAGTGATTGTTTCACTGAACAATCACTGAAAATAGAAGAGATGTGTATGTCTCGCTTTGGCAACTATTCCATAAATAAGCTTCTTAAAGGCAAGATCACATTTTGTACTTTGCCTGTATTTATAACTTTGTTATCTTTTGTGTCTCTAGCCTTGCTCATACCAAATATGGCACAATTCTTTCAATTAATTTGTAAAAACGACAGCATTGATTGTACCGGCACCACTTCTCAAATAGGATTATTTAATAGCAACTAAGAATTTCTGTTTTCTAATTTTATTTTATTTTACTTTTTTTAGAGACAGGGCTTTCCTCTGTCACCCAGGCTGGAGGATAGTTGTGTGGCCATAGGAACTATTCTGTGTTTGTAGGTTACCTGGAAACCAAATAAAAGACATAAGAGAAAGCTGATATGAACATGCACAATAAAATGTAAGCAAAATGTATGGCATTCTCATAGCCCAAGGAGTATATGACAATTGAGATAAAAATTATATATACAGAGGCCAGGTGTGGTGGCTCACACCTGTAATCCTAGCACTCTATGAGCCTGAGGTGGATAGATTGCTTCATCTCAGGAGTTCAAGACTACTCTGACCAAGAGCGAGACCGTCTCGACTAAAAATAGAAAAATTAGCCAGGTGTTGTGGGGGCAACTGTAGTCCCAGCTACTTGGGAAGTAAAGCAAGAGAATTGCTCAAGCCCAAGAATTTGAGGTTGCTGTGAGCTATGAGGCCATGCCACTCTACCCAGGGAGATGGAGGAAGACTCTGTCTCAAAAAAAAAATTCGTGTACGCATATTTTTTAAAAAAGAAAAAAATGTGTTAAAATACATTATTTCCCAAACTATACATAGAGGAAGAAAAGTTTATTATCCTCTTCTCTGTCGCAGTGCAGAATTAAGAGAGTTTCTGGGAGTTAATGAAAGAACTCCAGAGCAAGAGTAGGAAAGGAGAAGACCTGTAGTGTGGGCTTCTCTTTCCCTACCCTGGACCACACCTGCAGGCTAAAAATACATGCCCTGCGTTGCTTACCTTATAAGGTTGTTGCAAGATTCCAAAGAGCTAATGTTAGAGACAGCCTATCTAAATCATAAATAATTGTAAGTTCCAGGAACATAAGGCAGCGTGCCTCTTCCTTATGGAAAGACCCAGGAGTAGAAGGAGAACGAATGCCTTTTGCTGTGTTTCTAAATTCATTCAAATGGAATTAAAGACCAAGCCCTACCTTTCCTTTGACGTCCTTTGAATGAAAAGATCTAGAAAGGCATAAAGAGAAATTCCAAAGGAATCTGCTATTCACAACTAGGTACTGAGCAGAGGCTTTAAGACTTTGTCCTCCTGTTTACTATTCAAATGAAGTGGATGGAAAATGAGACAAATCCCATTAAGGAAGATGTGGGATCTCTCTCGTTGTCTCCTGGTCACTCATTCCCTTCATTACCTCTGGTGTTCTGGTGCCTAGGACACAATTCCTCAGCTATACCCACTGGTCTCCCTCCCCTTTCTCCTTGACCCAACAGCATCATATATTCTGTCCATGGGTCTGTCTTTCTTTTCCCCATACTCATTCTCTAGGGGTTTCTCACTGGTCACATGCTTCCATACATACCTTAGGTGAGAAAACAAAATCTGAAAAAAATCTAAATCTATTCATTCTAAACTGACCAGTCATCTGAGCTCTCCATATTTCTCTGAACCTTCAACATAGCCACTTCTATTCCTTTTTCAAATCTTTAATCTTATGGGTCCCCAATTAAATCCTCTTTTTGTTTCCCAAATTCTTTTTTACCTTCTCAATTCTATACTCTTGTTTTCCATAGTCTTAAAATTTGTACACAGAAATTTTCTTACATTCTCTGATTTCCTCAAACTCTATCACCAATCAATTGCTAAATATTGATGTTCTTCTTTTAAATTTCTGCAAGCTTCTTTTCAAAATTATGCTCAAATTTTCTCTTGTCTGTGTCATTCTTTAAAAAATTATTTTGAATTATTATCACTGCCTCTTCAGTCCAGCATCTCATCCTTAGTACCTGTAAGAAGATTCTGGGTTCCTGGCTAGTCTTTCAAATCATTACGTATGTTGCTGACAGTTTAATTTTTACAATATCATCTCATCATGTTAAATATCCATTTGAGAAACCATGAAGAAAAACTTCCACTTTTAACCATTATGGGGTAATTCATTACAAGACTCGCTCTCTCAATGATAAAATATACAAACAAACTGTTTTCAGGCATTGGACAATAGGGTACAATATTACAATCCTGAGGTAGGTATATTTGAAAAAGAATCCAGATAAAGTGCTAAAAAATATTTAATTATTCTAAAAGACATAAAAAGAGCAATAGAGGAAAGAAATACAGAGAGAAAAAAAGAAGAAAAAGGAGGAAAAGAGAAAGAACAAATGAACAGACAAGTAGAAAACAAATAGCAAGAGATCAAGATGGCAAACAAATCCAATTATATAAAAAAATTATATTGTCTTGGCGCCTGTGGCTCAACCAGCTAAGGCGCCAACCACGTACACCTGAGCTGGCAGGTTCGAATCCAGCCCGGGCCTGCCAAACAACAAAGACGGCTGCAACCAAAAAATGGCCGGGCGTTGTGGCGGGTGCCTGTAGTCCCAGCTACTTGGGAGGCAGAGGCAAGAGACTCGCCTGAGCCCAGGAATTAGAGGTTGCTGTGAGCTATGATGCCCCAGCACTCTATCCAGGGTGACAGCTTGAGGCTCTGCCTCAAAAAAAAAAATTATATTAAATGTTAATGCATAAAATATTCTAATCAAAAAGAAAAAATTGACTGAATGTATATATATATATATATATATAATTGCGAGGCCTTATCATGGGCTTTCAATAAAAGATATACCTTAAATATAAAGAAAATGTAAAAGAAAAAAAGAAGTCTATACTGTGTAAACAGTAAGCATAAGAAAGCCGGCATAGTTATGTGGGCATTTTATAGTAGGTTTTAAAGCAAAGAGCATTATCAGAGATAAAGAGGGGTATTTCACAATGTTCATTCATCTGGAAGATAAAAGTCAATTCATCAGGAAGACAAAAACAACCACAAACGTGTAGGCACCTAATAACAGAATTTCAGAGTACACAAAGGAAAAACTGACAGGACTGAAGGGAATTCTATGCCATAGTTGGAGATTTCAACATCTAATTGACAGAAGTGGTGGCCAGAAACTGTTAAGGATGTAGAAACTCTGAATAACTCTATCAACCAAGTTGTTATAACTGACATTTTCAGACTACATCTAAAGAACCTACAAAAATTGAAACAATATAAAGAGAAACTAGCAAATATGTGTAACTAAATAATATTAAAAATATCACATATCAAAATTTGGGACATAGCCCAAGTTGTGCTTAGAATAAAATTTAGCTATTTAATCTGCTTATACTAGGAAAAAGAAAAGTTTATAATCAATGATCTGAGCTTCTCTCTTGGTAAGGTAGAACAAGAAAATCAAATTAAGCCCAAAGTAAGTAGGATGAGAAGAGTAGAAAAACATGAGAAAAAATTAACAAAATAACAGAATATTAGAAAAATTAACAAAGTCAAAGTTGAAAAAATAAATAAAAGTGATCAGCACTGGCAAAAATAGTCAAGAAGAAAATAACTATACTATACTATAAAGTATAACAATATTAGAAATGAAAGAATGAATACCATTATTGATAATAGAAACAACAAAATAACAATAAAGGAATATTTTAAAAACTATGACAAATTTGATAGATTGGACAGATTCCTTAAAAACACAATTTAAAAGCCATTTTAGAAAGAAATAAATCAGTAGATTTATGTCTACTTTAAAATTTGCATTTCTTCATAAAGTATTTCCATGTACATGAACAAAAACCTCAGGCCCAAATGGTCATAAGGAAGAAATCATTATACTCACCCACAATTTTACTGAGCTGTAAGGGTGAAGTTGTTCCTGTGTCCCTGAAGCTGTTGGTATACAACCCCCTTTATAAATTGTTCTTAATGTTCTGACAGGTAAATTGGAGTCAAAGTTACTAAAATAATATGGGAGTTATGGAAATAATCAAATCATAAAACGATTCATCTTAAAATTGGAAAAACTTAACACCTCTTCATAATAAAAAATTCCATCCAAATAGAAAGGAAATCAAACAGAATTGAAATTAATGATCATATATTGAGTCCTTTTGCTGTAAGAGGATAAAAGAAAGCGTGTCTATCTCATCACTTCTATTCAGCATGATCCTGAAAATGCTGTTAAATAAAGTGAAAAAGAAAAAAGAAAGTAACAACAAAAAAGTAGGAGAGCAGAAGAGAAACTAATGCACAGAAAAGATTCATAAGTTAGCCGAATTCACATAACAGCTAGTAATTGCTGTACTGAGGTTGTTAACTAGTTGGTTGGATCCAAGAGTCTACAGATAGAACCACCAGCCTTTACTGCTTCTCCTGTGTGTTGGTAAAGCGTTTAAGGTATCATTTCATTTCTTTCAATGACTATCAGCATGGACTTTCCAGTAATATAAAACAAATATAAAGACCTAAGTGTTGAAAATCTTATTCAAAAGAAGTTGATCACCTTTTCGGCTTCCTTGTTCTTGGCCTCTAGAGAAACACAGGATAAAATTCTTCATTCAAAAGAACAAGAAATGCCTGACCAACGCAGTGCCCGATCTCAGAGGTTCTCTGTCTGACCGTCTGTCTCTCTTTGCCTCTCTGTCTCTCTCTGTCTCTCTCTCTCAAGCCTTCCCTCTGTAGCAGTAAGAATCACATCACCATTGTGATTTTAAAGGGCTTCTAAATAGGGCTGTTCTCTCTGAAGAAAATAAACAGAAGAGTAAATGGAAACAGCACAGTTACATCAGCATGGATAAATCCCTACAAAGGGCTGTAATCAGACTGAGCTGGTGTTGTGCATTAAGGAGGAAATGGAAAAGAAATTTTGGTTCAGGTGACTCACAGTATGGAGCCTGGAAATAAAAACACTGGAATAATCAGTGTTTTTACATTTGCTATACAGACATGTGAGGAAGCAGTACCGCATTTATTTATTTACTGAGAATAACTTATCTGTTCACCATGTGTAGGAAGTTAAGCCATCGACATGTGAATTTGAGTCTACATTATGGTAGGTCCACCATATGGATTTGCTGAATACTTGTGTGAACGGTAGTTAGGTAAATGCTTACTTCCTTTGTTACCAAATTGTTGCTGTCACTGCAGGTTTTAGCTTTTTTAGCTAAAAATATTCCTACAGATTTCTTATCTATATAAAAAAAGACGCAAAAATATCATTTTAACTGATAAGAGTTCAGGGTTGTCATTACGCTACATTTGTTATGCTATAAAAAACTGCCTCAAAATTGTATTTTTAAATTAGTTAAATAGAATAAAAAAAACAAAATAGTAAGAAATAAATAGAACAGAAGATCCGCCAGATCCGAAAATTACAAAATATCAAGTAAGCTAAATATATGAAGAGACATTGTTTTTACCTCAAGACTCCATATTGTTAAGCTATTTCTACCCAGTTTAACCAATTGAACTACAGATTGATTAAACTACACTGAAAATCCTAGGTTTTTTTTTTTTTAAACTTGACAAACTACATTCAAAATTTATATAGAACTATAAAGACCTATAATAGTCCAGCTATTTTTTTTGTCTGCTACATATTAGAAGAGTAAGAGTTGTCTTGGGCTGCACACTAAATACACAAACACTACGAAAAGCAAAAAAAAAGTTCATGGGCACTTTTCATGATATCAGACACCATAGATAAGACAAAAACAGTCCTCACACGATCAACATTCAGCCTGCTGGCCTCAGATTGGACATCCCTGGAAACGATCTTGAAAAAGACTAATGACATTACATGACTTTGGGATTTATTATAAAGCTACCGTAATTAAAACAATGTGGGAAAAAGATTGGCAAAAAGATTGAAAAAGATTTGTGAGGGTAGAGCCTGTGGCTCAAAGAAGTAGGGCGCTGGCCCCATATGCCAGAGGTGATGGGTTCAAACCCAGCCCTGGCCAAAATAAATAAATAAATAAGCAAATAAAAATAAAAAGGAAAATAAAAAGATTTGTGGATAGAGTAGCATACAGAAACAAATCAAATTATATTAATCTAATAATTTTTGACATGGGCTTCAGAGTATTCCAAAGAGGAAAGCCTTTTCAACAATTATTTCTGCTGGAACAATTGGATATCAATTTTGGAAAAAGTAACTTTTTTAAAACAAGTAACATTTTTTGAAAAATACATTTCTCAAACAAGATACAAAAAAATATACTTGAGGTGCATTGCAAATCTAAAAGTAAAAGCTAAAGGCTCTTAAAAGATAACAAAGATTGCTCTTTTTACAAATTTGGTATAGACAACTAACCATGAAGGAATAAAATGATAAAACGCTTAAAGGAAAACATTTTTGATCATCAAAAACAGTTAAGAAAATCAAAAAGTGGTGCCAGGCACAGTGGCTCCCGTCTATAATCCTAGTATCTGGGAGGCTGAGGTGGGTGGATTGCCTGAGCTCACCAGTTCAAGACCAGCTTTAGGAAGAGCAAGTCTTCATGTCTAAAGAATAGCTGGGCGTTGTGGCAGCTGCCTATAGTCCCAGGTACCTGGGAAGCCGAGGCAAGTGAATTGCTTGAGCCCAGGAGTTTGAGGTTGTTGTGAGCTGTGTTGCCACAGCACTTTACCCAGGGCGACAAAGTGAGACTCTGTCTCAAAAAAAAAAAAAAAGAAAAAAGAAATCTAATGTGCAACAACAGGATTATAGCTAATAATATTGTGTTAGGGATTTGGCTAAAACAGTGGATCTGAAGCGCTCTGGCCACAGCCCTCTACCCATATCATGTAAGGGTAACTATATAGATATGGATGTGTTAGTTTGCTTAACTATAGTAACCATTTCACTATGTATATGTATGCCAAAATATTATGCCATTCACCTTAAATATATAAACACTATTTTAAAAATGAAATTCACAAAAACAAAGAAAATATTTGCAATAGATACCTGATAGATAACACTAAGAAATTTCAAGAACTCCATAAACAAATAAACGAAAAAGCCCCTAGTTAATTTAAAAAATGGGCAAAATACTTGGACACTTCACAAAAGAGAATATATAAAGAGCCAATAAACATATGAAAAGCTGGTCATCATTTCTGTCATTAGAAAAATGCATATTTAAATCCTAATGAGATGCTATGGCATACACACTAGATTGACTGACGTTAAAAAGACCAATCCCACAAAATGCTGGAGAAGATGAGGAGCTACTGGATCCCTCATCAATATCGCTGGTGGGGTATACATTTATAGTTTATAGTATTGCCACAATTATCAAAAACTCTGACAGACTCTTAAAAGCCTGTAAGATAGTAGTTCCAGTTTAAGTAGTTGCTCAAAATAAATTATTGGTCCACAAGGGCTTGTTAGTAAGATTGATCACTGAAGCTTTATTCATAACAGTAATTACTGGAATTAATCCAAATGTTTATCAATAGTAGAATACATACATTGAGTTACATTTATGCAATGGGACACTGCTAGTCATTGACATCATTCAACAGCACAGATAAGTCTCATAAACATTATGTGAATAAAAGAAGGCAGACCCAGAGAACGCATACTACATAATCCATTTCTGTGAAGTTAAGAACAGACAAAATGAAAGGAATAGAAACCACTCAGTGTTTGCTTGATTTGAGGGTTGACTGTAAAGGTACGAGAACTTTCTAGGGTAGCAATCTATATTGGGATAATTGCCAAGACTCATCAAACTCTATGATTAATATCTGTGCATTTTGCCAAATGTAATTATAGCCCCAATTAAAAGGAACCTGGAAACGATGTTGCAGTTTACCAGCTACAGTTTACTAGGGCTGCTGATTAAAAGCCCTGGCATAAATTAGTACAACTTATTTGACATATTGCCATATGTACTAGAAATTTTGAAAAACATTCACATCTTACATCACAGAAGTTCTCTTCAATACATTTATACTAAGACCAATTCTCAGGTTGGAGATTGGGGATGAATCTTTTTGCACAAGATTATCTTTTTCTTATTAGTTGCAATAAATATAAATTAGAAACATTTTTAATCAGAAAAGAATCATATAAGTTAATTTAATCTTAGAGACAAAGCAATGAAATTATTTATAAAGGCTATATTATATAACTGAAAACATAGTATAATTACTACGGTAAATAGCATGAAACATTGTTAGGAAAAAGAGTTGTACATATCAGTAGTATATATGCCACTAGGTATACAATGACTTTCAAGAAATCCATGGGCACATATATAGGTTTCTTTTCTTTTTTTTTTTTTTTTTTTGAGACAGAGTCTCAAGCTTTCCTGTGGATAGAGTGCCATGGCATATAGCTCACAGCAACCTCCAACTTTTGGGATCAAGTGATCCTCTTGCCTCAATTTTTCTATTTTTTAGTAGAGACTGGGTCTTGCTCTTGCTGGTCTCAAACTCGTGAGCTCAAGCAATCCACCTGCCTCGGCCTCCCAGAGTTCTATAATTAGAGGTGTGAGCCACCGTGCCTGGCCACATATATAGTTTTTAAAGAATCAAATTCTAGACCATTGATTCCCATTATTACACTTTTTTAAAAAAGTAAAATAATGTTTATTTGGGAATAAGACATTACAATGTGAATAGACATGCCATAGTAAAGAATTTGCATATTCAAAGATCTAAAGGAAGATACAGGTTTTAAAAGGAAAAATGAGGACTACATAGTTGTTTTGAGATAATTATCCTTAGCTACAAGGATCAATAAAGAAGGTTACTAGTCCAAATTTAGGTAGACATTTGCTGCCCAAATATTCTTACAGAAGTATTTATTGCATAAGATTGCTATGGCCTTTGTGCAAGGTTATGGTTTTTGTGGTCTCGGATAGTTCTTATTGTGCTTTCGTGCACATGAGAACCCTTTCTTCATGGCCTTCTCTGGCTTTATTTGTTCAGGTTTTTTCTTTTTCTTTTTAAACACAATTGACTTCATTTTGATTCTGACAACTTTATTCCTGCCCCCCTTTTGTGAGAACAGCATTTCACTCTGTTTCCCAGGATAGAGTGCCACGGTGTCATAACCCATAGCAACCTCAGACTCCTGGACTCAAGGGATCCTTTTGCCTCAAGCCTCCCAAGTAGCTGGGACTACAGGTGTATGACACACATCCAGCTAATTTTCCTATTTTTTCAGTAGAGATGGGGTCCCACTCTTGTTCAGGCTGGCCTCCAACTCCTGAGCTCAAGGGATCCACCCACCTTGGCTTCCCAGAGTGCTAGGATTAAAGGCCTGAGCCATCACCCCTGGCTATTCCCCCTTTTGATTAAGATCTTTCTCTGACAGCATCACTGATCAATCATCCTGCAGTTAGGTTTTGATTATCCCTTGGTGCCAAGAGATGGGCTTGTCTCAAGTTGCTGATCTGGTCCCACATTGAAGGGAGTGACTAGCAAGTAGGAGTCAGTATTAAAACCCTGTTAGCCACATTTGAGCCACAGAGGAGGTCTGAAGAAAGTGACTCTCATTCCACCTCTACCTGGAGTCTATTGTTAAGTTCTATTTTGTATGTTCCATAGGTATTTGCTATCATCTCGAAGTGGTAGGCCACTATTATGTTGTTAGGAGTTATACTTCTACAGAAGTTTAATAAGGAGCAGGTACAAAGTTTAACAAAGAAAACACAAAGTAAAATTAGTGGCAGTCACAGTTTGCATAATCATTTTGAGGCATGAACCTAGGCTTAAAGGCAATCAACTGAACAACTAAAATGACCAGAGAGAAATAATATAGCTAGGCTTTTAATCTAATAATAGGTGTATTATAGCATTTCTTTAGAAACAATTTTTTCTTTTAAATATTTATCACACAGGAATCTTAAATTTAAAGCCTCTTGAGGCTTGGAAGCCAAAATAAGGTGGACTTTAGATTTTACCTATAGTTTTAAGGTTCCTGTATTTGTCAGGAAGTGATAATTTTTATTTGCTCATTGTAGGTCTGGGAACCCTTTAAGTCAGGCATTCTACGCATTTTTATTTTGGTTTGTTTTTGAGACTGAGTCTCACTCCATCACCCTGGGTAGAGTTCCAAACCATCATCATATTTCACAGTAACCTCAAATTCCTAGACTCAAGCAATCCTCTTGCCTCAGCCTTCCCAGTGGCTGGGACTACAGGGCTATGCCATCATGCTCAGCTAGCTTTTTTCTATTTTTAGTAGACAGACTTCTTTTACTCGAGCTGGTCTCAAACCCTGAGATTCAGGGATCCTCCCACCTCAGCCTCCCAGAGTACTAGGATTATAGGCATGAGCCACCATGGCCAGCCTTATACACATTCTTAAATATGATATTTTAGTCAAAGCCTTGGTAATCTTTTCAATTCTATCCTATTATAAAGAAGAACATTTTTATTGAAATTATGTAAATAAAATCATATTGCCATAAGAATAGTTATAAATTCTTCCCCAAATATGGAGTGATCAAGCAGGAGGAAAAGCAAATGTTTCCACCTTTGTTTATAAAAGCGTATTCTATTAAATTGCATAAACCCTAATTAGTGATTTTTCAACCAATGTGCCCTTGCACACTGCTGTGCTGTGAGATATGCTTAGGTGTGCTTTGAAAATTTTTAAAGATCATTAACTAAATAATTTTCAAAAGAAGGTCAAAGTACAGTAAGTGTACATATCAAAATTAAAGCTTCTTTAAATTGATTATATGAGTATGCCATTATTATAATAAATAAACATTTAATTGTTACAATAAATAAACACCGGTTTATTTCTAAAGTGTGTGGGATGTAGCCTTGAAATAAGGTTTAACGACAAATCCATATATGGCAAAATTTGGCAAGGATTTGCTGATGAATACTGATATAGAAATCATCTGAAGTGAATGAAGCCATATGACTTAGAAATCCCTCATTGTGTCTGAAGTATAAGGAGATGTAACTGGTTCTGAACTTGACCTACAGTTTTGTCTAGATTTGAAATATTGAACTAGTTGGACACAATTACCTTGCAAATCCTAGTTTTGAAAATTTTCCAAGTGTGATAATTAAAATCTGTATTTCTTTTTTAAAAGTATAAGTTGTTTACTTTTATTATTTTTGATTTGGCATTTTTATTTTTATTACATAGCATTCAATTAAAATGAACAAGTTTTTAGTTCATTTAGAAAGACCAAAAGTAAAAAATGAAGCCAGTGAATGGAACACTGCTTCATCCCATACATCGTGCTAAATGAAAAACAGTCATCAATTTAATGAAGATTATTTATCATTCAGTTTCATATGTAGTAAAGGAAATCTACCACATCCCACATCAGTAATTTGTGGGGAAACATTAGCAAATGAAGGTATGGTTCCTAGAAAATTAAGGAGACATTTAAAATCCAGACATTGCTACTTGTCGGAAAAGCTGGTAGAATTTTCAAACAATTTGCACTCAGTAATACTAAGGAAGCAAAAATATGGACCAAGTATGTAATGATACCAGATAAAGCACAAGAAGTGAGTTGCTCATTTGCAGGAATTGTAGCTTTGAAAGTGAAATCTCATAAAATTGCAGAATCCGTTATTTTATCAGCCTACTGAGCAATTATAAAAATGATGTTTGGAGAAGAATATGAAAAGAAAATTTAAAAAATTCCACTTTCAGACAATATAATTTCTTAGCGTGTTAAGGATTTATCTAAAAATATAGACTTTCAAGTAATATCTCACCTCAAAGAAGTAAACATGTTTGCAATTCAATTGGTTGAATCTTCTGATATTAGTGGTAAACCCTAACTTTTAGCATTCACTAGATTTGTCAAGAAAGAAGAAATAATAGAACAATTTTTATTTTGTCATACACTCCAAACAACAACAAAGGACCAAGATACTTTTAATCTGATTGATAATTACTTTAGTTCTAACAACTTGTCTCGGGATTCCTGCATAAATACTTATACAGATGGAACCCCATCTGTGTCCAGAAGTGTAAAAGAATTTGTTACACTTGTGCAAAAAAAGAATCAAAAAATTATTTTACACATTGATTTCTACACAGAGAAATGCTAGAATCAAAATTATTAGTGCCTTAGTTACAAAAGTTCCTAGGTGACACTATTAAAATTATTAATTATATACAAAGCAGGCCATTGCAATTGAGATTTGTAGAATTATGTTCCTCAATGGATGCTTCCCATATGCAGCTCTTATTGCATTATGGAAGTGAGATGGTTATCTTAAGGAAGAGTTCTATCATGATTTTATGAAATAAAAGAAGTAATAACCTTTTAAAAATGCAACATTCTAAATTAGGCAATTTACTTTGTGATGAAGTTTGGGGTAATAAAGTTGCATTTCTTGCAGATTTATTTCATTGTTTGAATACTCTTAATAAGAGTATGCAGGGAAATCATGAAAATATTCTCACATTTATAGATAAAATTAATGCTTTCAGAGAAAAATTACTGCTCTGGAAGGAAAGGATTAGAAGAGAAAATGCAATAGAAATGTTTGAACTAGTGAAAAGGTGTAAACTGCCTAAAAAGGTTATTGAACAAATTTTAACAAACTTTAGATTTATTGTACCCAAAGTTTGAAAAATATTTGCTACACTTGACAGAATATTTCTGGATTGGGTGAGAAACTCCTTGACGTGGATGTACATCAGCAAATTTAAATATTACAGAAGAGGAATTGTTACCTGAAATAAGAAATGACAGAGGATTGTGATTAAATATTCAACAACAGTGCTTGCTTCAGTAGCACATATACTAAAATTGGAATGATACAGAGAAGATTATCATGGCCACTGAGCAAGGATGACAGGCAAATTCATGAAGTGTTCCGTATTTTTTTATCATAGCCCAATTCATAATTGCCAAGTCATGGAAGAAGCCCAAGTGCCCATTGACCCATGAATGGATTAATAAATTGTGGTATATGTATACATGGAATATTATGCAGCCATAAAAAAGATGGAAAATTTACTTTTTATGTTTACCTGGATGGAGTTGGAACATATTCTTCTTAGTAAAGTATCTCAAGAATGGAAGAAAAAGTATCCAGTGTACTCACTACTATTATGAAACCAATATGTAATCACCCACACTTTCATATGAAAGATAAAACACAACTATAGACCAGAATGAGGAAGAGGAGGGGGAGGGGAGGGGATAGAAGAGGGGGAGGTTGGGTAGAGGGAGGATAATCAGTGGGATCTCACCTATGGTGCATGTTGCAAGGGTACATGTCAAATCTATTGAGAGTAGAGTATAAATGTCTTAACAGAACAATTAACTAAGTCAAGGCTGTTAACCAGTTTGATGTAAGCATTCCAAGTTGTGTATAAAATCAGCACATTGTACCCCATAAATGCATTAATATATACAGTTATGATTTAATAAAAAAATTGTTAAGTGTAAAAAGAAATAATAGTTCCCCCCAAAATAAAAGAAATAAATATTCAACAACAAAGTTGTGCAAAGTTCACAATTTTTAGTATTTTTATCTTGTAATAACCATTTCAGCCGTTTCCCCAAGTTTTTGTTTATTACAGGATTCTCGTCAGTAATACAAATGACCGTGTCTTCCAGAAGACTATTGCCCATCAATTAGAACATTTTGGTCTCTGCCGTGTTTTCCTTTTTATCTGACATTTTTTATTCTAAACCTGTTGGGTGTTTGCAGAAACTTATGTTCTGTCTTGTCCTGACTTCAGCATCCTTCACAAAGCTCTTGTATTCTTATTCTCTTACCAAAAAATAGTGACTCACATCTTATACAACTATTAGTAGTAAAGTTCATTAGAAACTAGATCTAAATTGTTTCTCTGTTTTCCCCCACCCCCAGCATGAAAGATGTAATGAATCAGGAAGTGGCAAGGTTATTGACAAGTGTATGTAAGGAAATCTTTACACAATAGAATGCCCAATCCTAGAAATTTCAGACTTGAGGATTAAGCACCTTTGAATCAAAGGAAGAATTAGGCAACTTTGACAAGATCGTCAAAGAGACAGAGGCCAATAGCTCTGTGCTCCATGAATAGAGGCAGCAGAAGAGAAAAGTTTTAGACTAAATGGTGAATAAAACGCTAGATGAGAAAAGAAAAATGAATAGTAAACTCATAGAGACACTATCTTTCACATCTATTCTACAGTATGAAGAACAAAATTTCTCTTTTTCAAGCAAAATAGACTCTGAAAGATTGATGCTTCAAAATTAAAAAAATAAATAAAATAGATAAATAAGGAAGAACTGGAGAGGAAAGAAAACTTCCCTCAATTTCTTTACAGAGTAGAGTCAGGACAAGCCAATGAAGGAATATGAAACCACGTCAGATTTGAGTAAAATGACACATTTAGTTTCATATTTCTACCCACAGATTTAGTTCCACACTCTCATATTTCCAGTCTAAAGTGTTAAGTATGGAAAAATGATGTATATTTGGACTTTCTTTTTTCTGACTCAGAGAAAGTCTAGTAAGATTTCTTTCTTATTTCTACAAACAGAAAGTAAAGAATAAAGGATATTTTATCAAAAATAGTAACTGTTTGGCTTTGACATGCGTAGAATTAATGAACAATTATTTATCTCTCTATATGTCTAGAGGGAATATTAACTCATCAGGCTGGCTCATCCCCACCTTCCTAGCTTCGAATGCAAGTCTGCAATTAGGAGGGTTACAGGAGCCTGTTGCTATTAAATGTCATCTCCAGTAACATGAACCACAGTTTTGCTCCTAATCCAGTAAGGAGGATGAAAAAGCAGCAGAAAAGGAGAATGGGATGTCCCTCACAATTTAGTAATTTCCATCATCCCGGGCATCACTTTTGCCAGTCATTTAGCCACACATTCCCTACAGATGACCTTGGTCATAAAAAAGAAAATCCATGCTGATATAAGAACAGAAGGAGCTTTTTAAACACACTGAACAGCTTTGAAAACATTATCTAAACATTATATCTCAAACTTGTAGATGCACAACCCAAAAGAAAGGTCCAGTAAAAAATGCGTATCGCTAGCCTTTTCAAGTATAGACTTGTGATACTTCACTCATTGACTTTCAAATATAGTGATGTCTGAGTTTTGAATGCTACAGCTCTTTGAAGGAAAAAATCTGTTATAACATGCCTAGAAAACTCTCCATTATACTTTCGCTATCTGTTGCTTAACCTGATAGAATCAAAACACAACATTCCTGCCCAACACTTTAAAGTTCTGTACCTCCAAAAGTTTCCCGTGTCTCTCTGATATACCATGGCCCAGGCTCTGCAAATACATAATAGTCATTACCCGATCTAAGTCTCTGGGACTCTGTCTTCAAGTCCTGGCAGCTTCGGATGGATTCCAGCTCCTTTCAGTGGCAGCTATCAGTGTTCCAAACAGCTCAGAAGATGTTGCAATCAGAAATTTCTCAACTGGAGACAGATTAATCATGTTTTCAAATATGACAGATGCTGCCAGGGCAACCTCATTAGGTGAGTTCTTAGCCAGTGATGAAAAAGAGGGTATTAATGGGACTAAATTCCTGGTCCTGCCAAGCCAGTCTCTAAGTTCAGTGCCTCAAGGGTCAGACGGATTAGAAGTTTCTTAGCCGAGTAGACTCTCTACCTAGAAAATAATTTCCACCCAAGGGTGGATGAAATGATCCCAGTTGTATAAGCATCTGTGTAAAAAGACTAACCTCCCTGCTCTATCAACTGCGATACCCCTAATACTACCACATTCCTAATTATGCTTTTGACTTTCATAAATTTCTATTATCTTATTATGTAAATTAAATCTTAGAACTGGCAGGAAATACTGTACCCAATTCCTTCACCATCTCTTGCTAAGTAAAGGCACAAAAACCAGGCTTTTTTTTTCTGTACTCCAATGAGGCTCTATCTTGCTGACTCTAAAATAGCTTTGGAGTCTGCATTGGGTGCTGTTTTTATGTTAGATAAACTACAAGGAATTTCAAAATGGTATAAGTTACTATTTTTTAGATAAGGCTTTTATATTATGAAAAATTACAAGGGTACACATCTACTTTGGTTAAATTAAGCCAACTAAATTACTAAAATGATTCTAAAATTGACATTTACATGCAAGAAGAGTCATCTGAAGAGGAAGAGTATTCATCTTACCTCCTGAATTTTCATCATTAGTTCAGACATATCTATGTACACTTAGGAAAGGACCACAGACACACTTGTGTCAGAATTTGCATTTTTAGCCTGGCATCCAGGACTTGGCATGAGACTGGCTGACTTGTCTCATTTTGGCTGACTTGACTTATCTTCGAGTGCCTCTGCATTGTATCCATTCTTACTTAGATTGAAGTCAGTATGATTGGAAATTGAAGTTGCAATTGGCATTGATTTGGCTACCATAATAGTTTTAACAGTTTAATTAAAATTGTTTATAGCTTTTCTGATTTATTAGAAAAGTTTTACCTTCCTATGTTTTGTTAATATAGAATCCCTTTTGCAAGGAAATACATTCTACTAGTGTGTCATTTTGAGTCTCTGAAAGAAAAACCGACAGAAAAGATAGTTGATGTGTTGGTAATGTATAAACAACTAGAACATAGTCTATGCTAAAAAGATCCAAACATTTCTGTGCTAGAAAATACAGATATTCTTAGGCAAAAAAAAAGAAAAGAAAAGATGGGAGTTCTCAAGTATTACATAGTTGATATTGACTATTTTACCAAAAATTTTCTGCAGTACATTCCTTGCTCAAAGAAAATTCAAATCATTAAAGTCGAGGAGCGTTTATACTGAATTAGTTATTCTTACCCATAAGGTCCCTTTACTGCTTTGTTTAATCTCACTTAATTTTAACCTTTGTCCTGATCCATACTTCCATTCAACCTTTACTTTATTCTAAGTGTGAATATATCTTTGTGAGGTAAATAGTACATGACCTTTTATTATGTTATCATAAATTTCGTTGTGTGCCCTTCTTTTCTTTCTCTACACTTGCTTAGGAGCAGGCATGGGGCTCCATAATTTGTGGAGCTCAGGGAAAAATGAAAAACCCTTGTTAAAAATTATTAAGAATTTCAAGGTGAGGACAGCAGAGTCTTAAGTAAAGTGTGGGGCCCTTCCAAGCACCCCTTCGAGCCCTGTGCAGTTGCTTATCTCACACACCATCTATTGTAAGCAATGTGGTTTGTTACTTCTTACTGTCAAATAGAATTCTAATAAAAAAGTCCACTTTCTAATTGTCCCACCCCAAGTAATAAAGAACTTCATTCGCTCAAATTCCCTCCCATGACAAACACCAACATTTATAGGCTCCATTATGGAATTATATATGTGAGAATCACTTTGAGTCATATATCCAGGAATGAGATTTTTGGGGTCATAAGTCATATGGTTGCTCAATTTTACTGTATTCTCCCAGTTTGTTTCAGAATCCCCTGTGCCCTGCCATCAACAGTGCTTAGAGTTTCAATTCCTGTTCAGTTTGCTTAGTCGTGATGTTATAAATATTTCTGTCCATCTGTCATTCCTCCATCCAGTTCACGTGTGATCTTATTTGTTGAATAGAAATCCATCTCTGTTTTCATAACTACTTTCACCTTAATAGTTCTGACTTAGGAGTCTTTAAAAAATTATTTCTGCAAGCCTAGATCATAAAATAAAAGGGAAAATGTTCTTTCCCTTCATCTGTGTTAGTAGTGATTTTAGGGCCCTTCAGAGGGGTGAAGCCCATTGTCTTTTATTAGTAGTAGTATTAGTATTATTTTGAGTTATTGAGGGCATACAAATGTTTTTGTTACATAAGTTACACGGATAGCCTTTATAATGCTATAGGGCTAAAAATGTGCCCATCACCCAAATAATGTTCGTAGTACCTATTAGGTAGGTTTTTACTCCTCCCATCCTACCCTAAGTTCTGGATTTCCAACAATTTTTATTTCTCTCTATTCCTGTGTGTGCCCACATCTTAGTCCCAAATTATTAGAGAGTACGTGTGGTTTTTGTTTTTCTATTCTTGAGATACTTTACTTAGGATAATGGTCTCTAGTTGCATCCAAATTGCTGCAAAGCACATCAATTCCTTCCTTTCTGTGGCTGCATAGTGCTCTGTGGTGGACACTTGTATACACCACATTTTGTCAATCCACTCATGAATTGATGGGCACTTGGGTTGACTTCACATCTTTGTCATTGTGAATTGTGCTGCAATAAAACATTGTAGTCTAGGTTTCTTTTTGATAAAATGACTTCTTTTCCTTTGGATAGATGGTGGATCAAATGATAGGTCTGCTTTTATTTCTTTGAGGAATCTCCATATATTTTCCATAGAGGTTGTGCTAAATTGCAGTCCCACTGACAGTTCATAAAGGCTCCTTTCTCTCTGCTTCCACACCAGCATGTACTGTTTTCTGGACTTTCTAATAAATCCATTTTTACTGGCGTAAGTTGATATCTCATTGTGGTTTTAATTTGCATCTCCTTGATGATCAGTGACATTGGACAATTTTTCATGTGTTTGTTGGTAATTTATCTTCTTTTAAAAAGCTTCTGTTCATGCCTTTTGCCCACTTTTAATGTGGTTGTGTGTTTTTTTCTTTCTGATTTGTCTTTTGCCTTCCCTCTCAGCCTTATCTTTCTAGAAGATATTCTTCCAAGGAATACTTCCTCTCCCACTTTTATCAAGGTTTCTAAGATCTCCTTGGTATTTGGGTGGAGCAAGGGAAAAAGCCTTGTTCCCTGCGTGACTCATGCTCCCGATATTGCCACACAGCACAGCCTGTATATTTATCCAGCTGCTTATGTTTCCATGTTTTGGGGAGGTCATCAAGAGAACACATCATCTAGACAGGAACTAGCTGAGTCCCCAGTCCAAACACTTTTTTTTTCAGGTTAACATTAGTTTACATTATTTTTATATGATTAGATTGCATTATTTGCATCCGTAAGGTAAAATATGAACACATTTTAAAATTCATGCTTTTAGGTCTAGATGAGGTACTGGGTATTGTTTACTCAAGGTGGTTAAATGCCTTGATGTTTGCATAGGACTTCTCTTGTTCGGGTTAATTGCTTTGGAGCACCATTGCCTGAACTTTGCACTTTTAGTGAGCCTGTTGGTAGTAACCTAGGCTATCTGTTGTCTGAGGTTTAAATCTCCAATTTTGGGTATGTAATCCCCAGCAGGGTACAGAGAGGATGTTTTATAAATGCATATGTACGTGTGCACCTGGTATTTTGAATGGCTGGAATATACTAGAGATTATGAGTCAGAGAGAAACAAGGCCCATGGATAAGAAACTAACTTCAAAACGTACTCCCTTTGCTAATGAATGCAGTAATTCATTAAGGCGTATGGATTTTCCTAGGGAAGGGATGTTAAATTGGAAAAAGAATGAGGAAGGTACTATAATATTTTTTTTATTTTAAACTGTACTCCTAAGCAAGAAAAACAATGTCTGTTTGTAGGACAAAATCAATTGTAAGAAGCATTTCAAGTAGAGAGATAAGAAAATGTAAAAATATTCACTTTGATAATCAATGAAACCAGATTTCTTTGTGGGTTAAAACATTCATGCACATGCTTTGGCATATCATAAATTAAAATCATCTGGGATTCTGCAAGCTTCCAAGATTGCTTTCCTCTTTAAATTTGACTTTATGAGGCCACTGCTCCTGGGAAAAGTGTCCTGAGACAGGTAAACTATTAAGTATAATAGACTGTCACCTAAACCCTGCAGGGTAGATACTATAATATTCCTTTTATAGGTGAAGAAACGGAAATTCAGAAACATTATAATGTTGGGAGTAGGTGGTCCTGGTTCCCCAAGTCCAGTTGACCTGGTTTGATTACATGACTAAGCTAGAAAGTTCAACTGAGGCATAGCAGTAACCGAAAGCAAAAGTGAGTGGACACTGGAAATAAAACTGGAGCGGCACAGGCAATGTGGATAGAAAGTAAAAGTAGCTTGCTCAAGTTTTAGGGTAACAAAGAGAGATTTTATTTAGGAAGAACAAAGGGCACCTCTCATAGTGGGGAAATGGTGAGAGAGAGATGGAGACACAAAGGCCCGTGTGGGGGTGTAAATACTCTGTGGTTTGAAATTGGCCACAAGTCTTTCCTTGACCTCTCTGCACTTCCAGGCAGCATTGCCCTCTTCTGTTGGTCATTGATTGTCCTCCTGTTGGTTTTTGGTTACTTCATACCCACACGCTTACAGGCCCTCTACACTTCCTGGTTCATCAGGCCAGGATTTCCTCCCATCCTGCAGCCTCTTTCTTTGTGTGCCTTCTCAATAAGATGCTTTGAAAAGAGGCAGCTGGAGGATAGCTCATACAATACTTAATCCTTCAAAATGACCCCTTAATTCACAGAGCGTCAAATGCCCGAGTGTTCCTACTATGATATTGGGTTAAAAGAGTTCATGGTCCAAAAGGCCATCTGTAGACACAGTCCACATGTTTTCAAATTATATTCCATTTCTTATAAAATAAGAAATACAGTTTATAACTCAATCCCAGTGAAGTTTCTAAGTCAATGTTATCTATGTTTATAGCATCATCCAACAGAGTATAAATCTATTCTTCTATAAAATTAAGGCAGGCAAACAAAGATTTTCTCCACTGGCTTTTTATGGTTCCTTTCTTTACAGATAATTTAGGAATTAATATTTTTAAAGGAAAAAAAATACCTCTAGAAAAATAAAAGAGTTGAAATATATATTCAAGAGCTAACTTTTTGGGTAAAAATGATTATATAAAATAAACAAAGAAAAGACAATATACATGATTCAGAATAGAAAAGAGAAAAAAATTATTTGTGCAGAGATAATTGGAAAGCAAATTTAAAGAAATACTTTAAGACATTGCATCAGCATATTCCAAAGTATATAAGCTGGAACAATAGTCCTGTAACGGATGAGTTAAACAACATGTTTGTGAACAAGAAAGCAAAAAAAAAAAAAAAATCTTTTTATGTTGTACTCTTTAAGATTTGTTATGCAAATTAGCTTTATAGATCCTTCTGGATTAAATGGAAAACTTTATTGTGAAATAGAAATGATGAATATTAACTCCAGAAGCAATAGAACATCTGACTAGATAATAGAAGCAACGTAAAAGTTAATAAAAGTTCTCTTGATGAAAAAAGACATAACACTTAAAGAAGTTATAAATTACAGTTCTATCAACTCGTTAAAAAACAGATGATTCTTATACTATTTAAACTGTTACAAAGCATAAACATTAAAATGTTTCTAAAGCATCTGATATGTTAGAATAACCCTGTTATTGAACAAATACAAACTTTAAAGACAACTGCAGATCATACGTACTTATAAATTGTGATGCATCGATATCAAATAAATATTAGTGGATATAATTCACTAAGTAGGGTTAATTCTAGCAATGCAAAGGTAGAATAACATAATGAAATCAATCTTTCAATATAAAAATGAATTTTAATGTTAAGACTTTAGAATGCAATAAAGATAAAATTTGCAGATAATGGATGAATTATTTCCCAGATAGCATTAGAACAACTGACTTAATATTCGGAACAAAACAAAACTCAATAGGTACCTCATTTCAAATACCAAGTGAAGATCATAAGAAATTCCAAGTGAATTAAGGATTTAAATCTCAAACAAACTAATATAAAATCCGAAGAAAATGTAGGTAAATATTTTTATATGTGAATGAGGAAGGGCTTTCTAGATAGGATACCAAAGGCAAAAGTCATGACAATAAATCAAATAAGTTATGACAATAAATAAAGTCATGAGTATTTACAGATTCTGAATATTACAAAATGAATATATATTTGGGGGGCATATTTTTGTTCCAGCCATCTACAAGCACAGAGGATGATGCT
Organism: Arctocebus calabarensis; assembly: GCA_963573935.1. Classification (NCBI taxonomy): domain Eukaryota; kingdom Metazoa; phylum Chordata; class Mammalia; order Primates; family Lorisidae; genus Arctocebus; species Arctocebus calabarensis. Next base: position 27,765 of record CAUYON010109752.1, on the reverse strand, counting down.
ATAGAATTAGTAATCTTAAGCGGATCTGCATTCAAGATGTTCAATATGTTAAGTTTTGTAACTTAAATACGTTGCACGCATTCTTTTAAATATTTCAGTAGAAGTTTGAAATGTACACAAATAACTAGTACAAACTACCAAAAGTGACTTTTTAAAGATTCAGATAAGTATGATGGTGGCTTAACGAAAAGGACTTTAGCAAAAACATTTCGGCTGCCTTTGATAATAAAAGTCTAACCTTTGAGACAGAGATTCACTTAGTGAATTTTGGAGATGAATTAATTGTATTATTTAAAGGTAGGCATTTTCATGACTAGCATTTTCATTTGAAAAGTGATTATGATTCTAAGCTTAAAAAATTTTACTAATTGACAAGCTGAATGTTGGCAATAGGAACCAAATTATCTGAAAAAGGGTGTTGTGAACGCAGAAACATGCTGACATCTCTGGGCTTTGACATTATGAGATTAATTTGCACAAAAGGTTTCATGCAAGGGCAGCAAGACTAACCAGTTCTTTCCTTGTCTCCTCCAGTATTTGGGTTAAGCAGAGTGGGAGCACTGTCTTATCTGGACCTTGATTGATAACCTGTTATGCCTATGAAGCAGGGCTTCCACATGCTTCAGTATTAAAAATGTCCCTAAAAATATTTCTAAAAGATAACTCTCAACTTTTGACTTAGATTTATGTTTTCAATAGATATTTACTGAGCTTCTACCACATGCCAGGAATGTTTTAGGCAGTGGAGTCCCAGCTATGAGCAAACAAATAAAAACTCTTACCCTTGTTGAACTTACATTCTGACTAGCCGTGGGCATGTGGCTAATATTCACCACCAAGTTACTCGAGCATAACCCTATCAGACAAGTCAAGGAAAGCACAAGTACTGCCAACTTGGACTTCTCAAATTTTACGGTGCAAACAAGTCACCTTGGGATCATGTTAAAATATAGATTATGATTTGGTTGCTTCTGAGAAAAATGCAGACTCTGATTTAGTTAGTCTGGGTAGAGTGTGAGATTCTCTATTTCTAAGAAGCTCTTTAAGGACACAAAAGTCATACTGGAACTTGGACCAGACTTTTAGTACCAAGGCTAGGGTGGAAGCCATGAGATTTGGAAAAAAGTGCCTGTATTTGAATTGTGTACAAAGTGGTTGAGCTTTTGCAAACTCCCCTGGTATTTTTTGATAATAAGAACAATTATGGTCATTCTAATGATATAACTACCGCTTATTGAATATCAACTATAGGCCAGGCATAGAGCTCAGTTTTTGACCTATATATTTTAATCCTCACCAGAATCCTACAATGTATTAATGATTGTCCTCACTTGTGAATGAAGACATCGTACTTGGAGAAACTGAATACACTACAAGCCACTGTTCCAGACAGGTATGGGAGCCACGCTTTTGCTCTTTCCACAGGAGGCTATCATTTGTAAAAAGAGGACAAAAATTTGATAGTGTATGCAATATGTCTATCACAGTGCTTGATGTTTAGCAGGTGTTAAGTAAATATCAGTTCCCTTTCTGGGCAGAGTCCAGATTATATATGTAACTGTGGTCAGAAAAGATGGCTTCATGTTGAATTGTAGACATTGGGAGAAGAGGCACTTTGGGAAGCCAATGATTTCCCGAAAATCCGTATTTCTCCTTCCCTCTAGTTCCACACATTTGCCCGGGGGGATGGGGAGGTCATTGTGGTTGGTGGCCACATTTTCTCATTGTCTTGTTCCCATGTGACCTGATAATCATTCAAAGAAGCCCTAATCCCAGAACCTTCTCACTCCTACCTAATCCTTCTGTAGGGCAACCATAGACACCTCCACCTCAACTGCATTTCTTAATCATCTCCCATTGCACAAATTGATTTTTCCTCCTCAGACCTCAGTAACCTTCACTGTCAGCCTCTTCATTTCTTCTCTTGATCATTGGACAAAATGGAGGAGGAGACACTTCCTGTGACAGTGTATGAGTGTGTGTTTTTGTTTTATTTATTTTGGGGATTATCATCACTGCAGTTGGAAGGGGTCTGTTTCTGGAATTTTCTATTAAGAGTTCTATTAATATTATGTAGTATGCGATACTTAAATAGACTTAGGAGAGCTGACAGAGGACTTCAGCCATTATACAGAGCAGAGCCAAGCAAGTGGTGGTCTGTGGACCAATCAGCACCAGCATTTCTGGGTACTTGTTGAAATGCAGTTTCCTGAGGTTACACTGTAGATATCCTGAAGCAGAATCTCTGGACTTGGATCTCTATGTTTCACCAAGCTGACCAGGAGATTGTCGTGTATGCAGAAGGCTGAGAAGCTCTGATTTAGATCATGTTTTTCACAAGAAAATATGTTGCAAGTTTCAAGTAAACAATTTAGAAATTAACATTTAGACACCACCCATTAGTAATGACAGAGTTTATGAAAATGAGAAAAGAGACAATCCTTTTCATTTCAGTACAAGGCTTTTGATGCTGTATCCAAGGAAGAGATCAGATAGAAAAATCTCTCTTCCCTCCTCTCCCACCCTTGACAATGATTTGTGTGTATATCCTTGGCCAACATAAGATTACCACATGCACTTAATTTTAAAGACAGAAAATGGTACAGATATGCAGAAAAGTTGGAGTTTGGTTGCGTTTTTCAGAATTTAGGTTTATTCCTGCCCCAACACCCTACCTTGGCAATTGTATTTTCATTTTCATAATGCCTATATTCAGAAGGACAGTCTGTAAATAAAAATATGCATTCTCATGGATGTTGTTCATTTAGCTCAATTAACATCACCATCAAGTGCAACATCCTACCCAAATCTAACTGACCAAGGGCAAGTTCAGAATTTTAGGACTATATATTCTGGTAGCTTTTGGCACAGTTTTGGGCACATATTAGATTCAGTGCCAATTGATTCAAAGAAATGCTTGAGTTTTAGAAAGCAAACAGCTCTATATTAAAAAAATTGTTAGAAATATGAAAAATGATAAAGTTATTCTATTAAAAAAAATTGAACCCAAATGCCTTGTTTTATTTATTTATTTAAATGCAACTTAACATTGTTTTCCTCTCGGTCTTGAGGAGTGACATATACATTGATCAGTAAGGGGTAAGAGGAGCCTTCTCCAAGAAAATACATTAGTCTCAGAGGCTGATGTGAGGATAGTCTGGAGAAACCTCACTGGTATTTTAAAAATCCCTTTGTTGATAATCACAAGCAATTACTAGTTAGGATATACAATAGAAAAAAGTCTAATTCATGCTAACAATGATACCACAAAATTCCTAAGAATACTTTGAATAAAAAAAATGAGAGAGAAATCTGTATGTAGGAAATGACACCATTTTACTGATGAACATACATAACAACTTGAATAAAAGTTCAGTCATTCAATGTTTTACATGAGAATCAGCTTTGAAAAATTGCCCAATTATTAAATTATTAAAAAGCCTTAATGAAATTGCCAAAAAAATCCTGTTTGTTTTTTTTGTAAACTTGCTAAAAACATAATTTTATCAAGAAGAATAAAAGGGCAAAAGTATTTAAGAAAATTGATGCAAAGCAGATTAACAAGATAGGATTCACCCAACTATACTTTAAATGAATTTGAAAGCTAAAAATTATTAAAAGTATGGCATAGAGTAAGAAGTGACCACAGATCTACAAAACAGAGCACAAAGATTATAAAAAACAATTATAAAGCATAGTATATTACACAATATATAAGAGAGATAGTACATCAATGGGGGAAAAAAAGACACATGTTAAAGGCTAAAATAGAAAAATGAATTGGATGGGTTATGTGATCTTAGATCCAGAGGGTTGCCCTTAGTAGGAAAGAATAAGTATACAACATTCTCAAATTTTAAGATGGTAAAATTCTTTTCAAAATTGACACCATCAGTCATGAACTGCAATTTGGAATTAGATCCAGCTCTGCTTAAAGCCTTTGTTCTATTACTCTTCCTTGGAATGAAAGAGGGGAAAAAAAAAAAGATAACAAATAAGCAGAGGGGAAAATATTTTTATCAACCCATATTTATATATTTTATATAAATAAGTCAAGATTTTAAGATTAACAAGTATGATATTTTAAAATATTTTGATGGTCACGATTTTTTTAAGAGCTCAAACCTTTAGCTGTGCTAATAAGATTTTAAAGTTTTTATCACTTCAGTTACTTCAGAATGACAGTGCAATTATCAAATTAATCACTTAGTAATCAGCCTAAATGGATTCTCTAGTTGTGCTGTGTATTGAGTTTGGCTTTCTACTGCAGCTATAAACAGCTACAGTTTGAACCATTTCATTAGAGTCCAAGACATAATTTTTTGTGTGTGTGTGTGGTTTTTGGCCAGTGCTGGGTTTGAACCCATCACCTCTGGCATATGGGGCTGGTGCCCTACTCCTTTGAGCCACAGGAGCTGCCCAAGACATACTTTTGAATGAGGAGATTTTTTACCTTCACAACTTGACTTTGAGCTGAACACATGGCAGGCAATATACTTCTTGAGCAACTGCCTTACTGTACTCTTAACAATCAGAGCTCCTCTGGACACAAATATCCTCTTATTATTTGTTAATAAGTACAATTAGTTCATTTGGAGTTGATGTACATAAGATCAAATCCTGACATGGACACTGGGGTAACTAAATAAGTACAGGAAGAAAAACCTCCCCATCACTTACTAATATTTCTTGAAGACATACCTTGATATTTTCATAGGAATGTGGAAATTCAGGAAAATGGTAACAACTTCTTAAAATATATTAATAATATTACAGGCTTTTCATATCATGACAGAAAAAGACTTTTTCAAGAGAAACTCAGAAGCAAACTTGATACTAATTTTGGCATTTGTTGATTAAATCAAAACTACAGGTGTGCCAGATTTCATCAAATCTAGTTTTTGATCAAAACTAAGGCTCAGACATCCACTCCTCATTAATGAAGTTGAGGATGGGAACCTTTTGATGTGATGAGGGAGGAGATGATAAAAGAAGGGTGTGGGGAATAAAAATCAATTGAGGATATAGTACTTGTGTAGACTGAGTTTAATATGGCCGTTTTGGGAAAAAAGATAAATTTGGAAGCAAAAATAGAAATTATAAAATAGTAGACCTGATAGCCTTAGAGCAAAAGAACTGCACTCGGCAAAAAAGAGAAAGTATTGTCATAGATGGATTACATTATTGGGACTGAGGAGTATCATCAATAAATAAATGAGAAGGGGAAAAAAGGAAGGAAGAGTTAATATAGACTGAGTATTAAAATACCAAAAAGGAAAATACAATGCATACTAGTATTTATGTATTGATTTGGATCAACTAATTATAGATTCTTTCCTCTCCATGGTTTAATCTGTTACTGATACTTGCTACTGTATCTTTAAGTTCTCTGAATGATTCCGTCAATTCTTTAAGCTCTGATACAACCTTTCCAATTTCATTACATCTTTCATTCATTTCTTGGGTCAACTTCTGGATTTCCTTTTGGTGGATTTTCACTTTCCCTTCAATTCCCTTCATTGTTTTTGCCATCCATACTCTAAATTCCCTTTCTGTCATTTCCATACTTTCTTTATGGGTAGGATCCCCTGTGTAGCTGCCTTGTGATCCTTGAGGGGGTTGATCTGTTCTCATTTTTCATGGTGCCAAAATTGTTTTTGTTGGTTCCTCCTCTTATATGTTTTCCTCTTATTTGCTTCCTTTCCCTGCTCCCTCCTTTCACTTCCTGCTTTTCCTTAATTTTCCTTGACTTGGGGCTTGGGTGTTGGAATGGCTGAGAGCTGCTGGTGAGGAGGTAGCTCGAGTCTGCCATCTTGGAGCCAAATCGTTTGGATCAAATAGATCCAAATAATTGCAAAAAAAAGTCCAAATAATTGCAAAAAAAGTCATAAAATGATAAAACATTCATTAAATGGAAATTTGAACATTGCCTAGATATTTGATAATAAAAATTTTCTGATATGCTTAGTTTTTAGCCATACTTTGGTGAATTTTGACTGTTTTAAAATCTCTTAAGTTTTAAAGCTATCTAGTAAAATACTTCCAAATGAAATGATAGAGGTGTGGAATGTTGCTTTAGAATAATTGATTGCTGATGTAGTACCAATTGGTAGTATGAAATTGTCCACAGTTAGTAATTACTAAAAATGGAAGATGGGAATTAGGGGATTATATTATTTTCTCAAGTTTTGCATGTTTGAAATCTGTATAATAGAAATCTACAGAAGAAATAACTATTAAGATGACGATGAAGTAAATCAAACTTGGGGAATTGAAAGTTTTATACCAAGTTTGGGAATTCATTTTGTAATGATTCAGCCAATCCCAAGTATGTTTCTTTTTAAGTGTAATTGTTAAGGGGATTGGGCATATTAAAGAAATGGACAAATTATCCATTGTGAGAAAAACAACTAATTAAATTATTTGTTAATAAGGCATCAATTATCTAGGCTCATAATAAGTTTCAATAATAACACAAGAGCGCCCATGTGCATGGCTCATATTAGAGAAAATACACTGAAAAGCAGCATGGGTTCCTTGATAGTTGAGTTTATAAATCTATAAGCAGTGATAAAAACACATCACACATACCTACTATAGAAAACAGAATTAAGCGTGATAACAAAGGTAATGTACTACACAGCACAAGGTCATGAGTCAGATTTATTTGTATTAAGGCATGATTTGACCTTGGACAAACTTGGTTTTTATAATCAAGCAGACCTGAATTCAAATTCTGATTCCACTATTTTCCATGAGATTTTGCACACATAATTTGTCCCATACCCTTATTTTGTAAAATTGGTATAATATTACCAATTATGTAGTATTTTTATGGTTATTACGGGTTATTCAATATGTAATATGTTTAGTATAGTGCCAATTTTTCCTGTCTTCCACCTGTGAACTTCTCTAAAATTTAATTCCTGTTTGTGTGTGTGTTATTTTTTATTGTATTCTTTTCCACAATTTTTAATACCAGGGCTAACATGCTAAGTAAAATGAGCACAAACACCATTTTTGGTTTTGGTAAGGAAATAATAGTAATTCTGTCTTTGAAAAATGAGAAGGATTATAGTTCTATACACAGGAAAAGCAACCATCGCCCAGGCCCTGTGAGTCACAAGGTCATTATAGAAGATTCCAGTTTAAAAGCTGATGAAACCTCTGCATTTGGAGGACAGTATTCTTCAAGAGGGAATTAAAAAAGGGGAAAGAAATCCCCACATACTTGTTGAAATAGGGCCCCCTCTCTGCCTTTCTGTTAAAAAATCCATAATGACTCTTTTCAGATTCAGCCCTATAACCCATGCTAAAAGAAAAACATGCAAACATAGAACCATTTCTCTTTGTGCACAAATGTCCTTTGCATATATTACCATGCCCACACATTCACCAAGTGACCTTGAGTGGGTAGCAACCCTCTAAACAGAAGCCATGAAGCTGCTTACCTCAGTCTGTAGAGACTCATCCTCAGACATCCATGCCCTGGAATCTGTAGGAACAGCCTGGAGAGGATTAAAGGTTACGAAGGAAGAGTGTTGAGCAGCTGGAAATCTTTATTTTGTACATTCAACTAACTGCAAGAAATTATTTTACTGATGAAGTAGCATCAACTGAAATCAGATCCCTGGGAGATGGCAATCATTTATTTTGTGGCTGTGAAACTGAACAGCTTGTGTTAAAAGTACACACTGGCTGGTGGCTCTTTGGCCAGACTGGTGCAATGCAACAGAAAATTCAAGTAAATGCTGGCCACTCTCAGCTCAGTTGCCCTCATTAATGGTAAATCCTATCCCCTTAATTCCATGGTCATTTCATTACAATGCTTTTGCTTCCCTAGAATTCAATTTGTGTAAACTCTACTATTATTTAAAATATGTACCTTGCTAGATGCTGAAAACCAGAGGACACAATCTTTTTACAGTTGGAGTAGAACCTTACACAGGCTTTCCCAAGGAATGGTGATGAGAAGGTGTTATAAGAACATATGACTTGGTAAAGGGAAGTCATCACCAACTTGGACAGGTCTGGAATCCATTATCCTCTCAATTTCTCTTTTTCTGTCATGGCATCTCTCCTGTTTTCTCTGTCTTCCTGTGCTCCTAGAGATAGAGCCATGGTCAGGAGAGGTCATGGCAAACTACACTTATGAGGAATCAGAAATTTTGAGTAAGCCATCTATTAATCAAATAAAGTAAATGCCCTGGTCTAAGGAAAAACGCATCCTCCAACTCTAACCCACCCTCTAGTGGCGACTTGGGATAACTGCATGATGCCTATGAATTTAGTTAAAATAGATTGTGAACATGGACATGTTATTTTAAATAACAGAAAGTATTTTTTTATAATGTAGTTATTAGCTGCACACCCCTATCTGTTCACTTATGAAAGTAATTTCATGAAACAGTTAAATTTCAGAGCTGTAAAAACAAAACACTGGTAGGTTTTCAGCATTGCTGATGTTATCATAAAGCACATTTCCTTATTAATGGTGTAGACTTCTGGAATTGTGTGTAATATAAAAGATCAAAATGATCAGTTTTGACCTCAGAATGTTTTTACAGCTGAAGAAACTGAACAATGTGATAGTAGATGAAAAAAATAAAATAGAAAAAAAAGAAAATTATCAACACTCCTTAAAGGATACCTGACATCAGTGCACTTTGTAGCTTCTGATGGAAATGTCATTAACATTAACATTAGACATGAGATTTCCATAAAAATTATTAAGATAATATCAGAAGCATTTTTTCTTTATTAATTTCAATTGTCTCCTTTCTTTCATATCTGGATAATCTGAAGTTGATAATAGCTAAGGTTTGTCTGGAGTAGAAATATAAAAGTCCATAAGCTCAACGGCATTGTAAGATAGCACAGTTATCTAAAATAAGTAATATGTTATTTCCTAGTTGCAATGATGTAAAAGATAAACAATAAGAATAAGAGTTTAGAACTGCATTGCTCATTATAAAGCATAGTCAAATGAAAGCAAATCAACAGAATGACTAAATGTGGTTGGTTTAATGGAAGAGAGATTCTCAAAAGGGGAGGTTCCTGACCAGCCCCATCAGTACCACACAGGAGCTCGTTTGAAATACAGATTCTTTTTTTTATTTTTATTACTTTTTGAAATACAAATTCTTACACCAGTGCCAGACCTACTAAATCAGGAACACCGGAGGTTGGTTCCAGCAGTTTGCATTTGAACAGGCCTTCTGAGCGATTCTTATGTACACTAGAGGTTGATTTTGGAAGATGTGTGCCTATGTCTGTGTACACACATTCTCAGTGAAAAGTGTGTAAATATATAAAATTTTATCTGTATGTGTATATTCTTAATATTATATATAAATGTGTATTTTTAATTATACTTATTTACAAACTATATAGTGTAGACACACACATGCACACATATACACACACTCACACACTGAGCATATGTTCTTCAGTGTCCCATAATCTTATCTAATATATGTGAGACAAGGAGACGAGGATATACAAAGTCTGCAACCTTTGGGTTTCAAGATTGTTCTTTTAGAAGCACCAAAGGAGGCAAGAAAAGCTTCATCTTTCTCTGCTGCACCCCTTTCAATACAAGAATTTGCTCTATAAAATTCAGATTCAGTCAAAAGGCTACACTTAAGGACCCAAGAGGATGAGGGCAGGATGATAGTAATAATAGAGCACAGCGTTTACCCTACCAACTTCCTAAACTGGGATTGAGTTTGTGTCCTTTTCCTAGGAAGCAAAAATAAGCTCACCTCAATTTGGTTTATATCCCAATTGGACTTTTTGGATTAAACATGCAAAAGAACAAGTGATATTCCCACCATATAGCTACAGAGATTGAGATTCAACAACTGACAACATATAGTTGGTATCAAGCTACCCAAGAGGAGTCAACATTCAGCCCCAGCCCTGTCTTTTAGCAATACTCATGGTTCATGCCTCCTAATCAAGGTTGAACGTAGAAGAAAAATCGAATGGAAAGGTCAGGAAAGAAATTTCCCCAGCCCAAGAATATGTCCTGTTAGGTGTTTCTAGATAAATTTCTAAGTTAAAAATGAAATTTCTTTAAAGTTAAAAAAATTCAAAATGACAAATCAGAAGTTTATTGATGCCAATATATTTCTAAAGTCAAAATTACAGAAAGAAGCATTGCTTTTTACACACTACAGAAAACTACATGTAAGAGAGGAAGGGATTTTGAAAAAAAAAGTTAATGGATAATTCTTTGAATCCAGAACTACTTTTTATCTTCTGCCATCATAGAGACAATTTCATTGTAAATTTCTTGAGGGGCATCCATTGCCCAGATAAAATCCAAGTGATTGTAGAAAGGTATCTCCTTGTGGTAAATGAGATTTGAGAGCTTGGGAAGCAGAAGGTCAATGTCTTGGGGGTCTGCCAGCCAGTCATTACCACCACTCCACACTGCAATGGGCACGTTCATGGCTGCCAGATTGTAGTAGGGAGGTGTGGGCTAAAAAATACAAGGGAAAGAACCAGAGTTTCAGTAACCACACTTTAAACCCAAGATGTATTCTTTAGGTAGATTGCAGAACATTAACTAACTTAGTTTTATGAGTAAATTTTAACAATGATTGCTCAGAGAAAGCTCTTTTTATCCACAGAGCAAAGTGGACGCAATATGTTTTAAATCAGTGCTTTTCAAACTCTAATGGATCTGCCAATCACCTGAGTATCTTGTAAAAATGGACATTCTGAAGAGGTCACGATTCTACACTCATAGATGAAGCTGTATTGGTGGTTCCACACCATGCTTTCAATAGCGAGGCTTTCAATAACAACTCTTAGACTTGTGTTAACACTTAGATTTCAGCTCAAGCTGAGGGAAGTGGATTTAATTAAGTTCTGACTATAATAGATTGTTTCTACCTAAACACTCTAAAGAAGAATCTCCTCAAAACGTCCTGAGTCATTTATTTTGGCTTTGTATTGACGTCTCAGGATGGATAGTGGAAACGTCAGTCAGTTCCATTAAGGAGCTGTATTTATTAAATACTTACCTGATGTTACAAAGTATTTCTTCGAATTCTGAGAAAAGATATTAATAGCCTATTTTCTAGCTCTAGAAATTACCATTTGCATATACATTTTAAAGAGGATTGAAAAGCACAAAATGAAACAAGAGAATTATCTCCCATTTTCTGGCTACCCAGACAAAATTTCATTGGTTTTTTTTAGATCAGATTTCAAGAATAGCAACTCAACATACATACTAAGTTTCTATATTCTTACCTTACCTAATAGCCAACTTGCCATAGCAAAATATTTTCTCACACAAAATTTCTGTAATATTTTAACACTTTCTATTATATTCCCTATGTATTACAGAAAATGAAATAATGTGGGGACTATCCATAATTATAAACCCACGTTATTTTACTCATATCCTGGTGTTGACAGAGTTTCTTTGCTGCTAGCTCTGGCTCTTACATTAATGTCACTGCTTCAATTCATTGAAGATCAATCTGAACTGTTATTGGCTTGGTTAGAAGGAGAGTGGACTTAGGAACTGGATATTCCAGGTCTGGCCCTCTAAGACAAAGTTCTCTGATTACTAGTATTGGAAGCCAAGAGATATATAGGTTCAAAGCAAGATTGTTTGGTGGTTTGAGATGGTAATGGTTGGGAAAAAATGTTTTCAAGAAAAGTTTGAAATGGTATTCTGAAAATGTCGCTAAAGAAAATCAAAAATTCAAAATAAATGGGAACAACTTCTTTACACATTGGACATTGTTATCAAAACATACAAATTCCTTCTAAGTTTTACATCATGGAAACATATGAAAATTAATAGATTTGTTCAGCTGTCACTTGCATGGAAAGATTGAATGGGGGTAAAGTGGAAGAACAGAAGAAATAAAATAATGTAGGCTATTTCCCTTGTTCAAAATAAGTCAGCGGTAATCTGAGAGTTTACCCCCAGCTAAGGGTACTTATAGATATTATCTTATTAAATCCTACCAACAACTCCCAAAGTCTGGGTAGAGATAGGAAGAAATTAATACCCAAACTGATATTGACTGCAAATAAGATGAACACTAAAGTCCAAGTTCTTTGAACAAGGGCCAGTGTGAGGATTGCTCAGTACGTCTGCTTGTGCCACAAGGCCCTTGCCTACTAAAAAATATTTCCAGCCTTGACCTGCAAGTACACTTCTTTTCTTCTATATGAGAAAGTATCCCAGCCAAATCACTCCTTTGGCTGTTAACAAAGAAGAGTATAAAGACCAGAAATTCCAGTTCTATCTCATGAATAGATAGAATTATTAGTTTACTGTACCAATCAATTATACTGCAGAAAGAACAGAACAGTGTGCTGGGAACTGGGATACAGGGAGGGTCTGTGTAATGTCCCTGGCTGTTGATAAATTCTGGGAAGTGTGTCATAAGTGAGGGTGTGGTACTTGGAGGGCAGCTCAAACAAGCACAACTGCTGGGGCATGAACACATCGCCCTGCAGAGGGAATGGAGACTTGATATGTGTATCAACATTCCTTTGGGGAAATAGGTGGATGGTTCACATAATTTCTTCTTTAATCTTTGCTAGTTTTGTCTTTCCAATTGTGAATGATTTCTCTTTTAGAAGCTTACCTGATTAAAGTGCATCATGTTCTGAACCGGGCTTCCCCAATTGAAAGCTTGGAATTTCCCAGACTCAACAGCCTATTGTGGAGAAATTAAAAAGATTAGGAAATAAAAATTCTCCCTATTATGTGAAAAATAAAATTTGAACCTTTCCAGGTAGTTTATTTTCAATTTCAACAATCATTAAAATATTTTTCTCAGGCCATAAAAGACTATTCATCATCTAGGACAAGACATTTATGTAAATTTCAATGAAGCATTGCTTGAAATAATTTTTTTTTTGCATGCCAAGTCATAAAAAAACATTCATTTCTTTGTTTCCCAAAGCAACTGTTCTTATAAAATTTTTATTCACATGAATTTATAGTTATTTTTACATGGTAGTCATGTGCCAGAGTACCATTCTGCCAGGTATATTTCACAGAATATTTTAAGAATGTGCTTTCGGTAAAGTGCAAAGTATTCAAGCCCACACATAAGTTTTAACAGCATCTGAAAAATGATACCTGTGTCCAGTGCAAGATGTTTTGGACAGAAGTTCCTGCTGGATTATGTGCTAGGTACACATCCAAACGACTCTAGAAATATAGCACACACACATTTACTGGCACACTTAGACACATATTCAGTTTCTCAAAAGCAGCTAAGATTTAAGTTTTCTAATTCAAATCAAGTGTTTAAGGGCAGTATTTAGTGGAAGAAGATAAGCAGTACATTTCTATTTCACTTTAGAGTTTGAAAAGTACAGTTGCATGTATATTCTAATTTGTAGAGTTCAACAAAGAGAGCTTATTATTTCCTTTTTATCAAAATGAAAATTGAGGCTCGAAGAAATTTATAGAAATGTCTAGAGCCACACAGATGGATCCAGAGACTGTAGGTCACTGAGTCTAAATTCTCAGCTTTTAGTTTTCTCTACCCAGTGCCAGAGTGCAATAAGGTAATATTCACACATAGGCTTCTTGCTTTGCAGAACTATAACATGCATGAGATGGTAACATCATACACAGTCATTATTTTCCAATTAATCTATTTTATCAGGGCACTAGTGCATCTTGCTAAGACCCCAGCAAGTAAATCGAAGTCTCCTTGTCAGATTGCAGTGGCTGGTTCATAGTGGCTCTTAAAGCCACTAATATAGAAGACTATGGCCAGAGTCAAACTGACCATCTTCATAGCAGACTCAAGTTTCTCTTCTGTAGAAGATAAAATCTTTGATTTCCTTTGTTCTCTGTATCTCTATTTTACTATTATTTTCAAAATAAGGCTCTTATTGATTGAATACAGTAATCTGTACTGTCTTTTCTTAGTTTATTGAACACAGGCTACTCCATTGGTCTCCATAGGTAACAAACATCTCCAGAATCTTGGAGAGGAACTACTTTCTATGAGAAGAAGAAAAGTCCTCCTTTATCACCTGAACTAGGGGATAAAGGGAAAGTTTCCTTTGCATAGTCACTAGCATTGAGAAAGAGAACGGAATCTCCTGGATGTCCACTGAGCCAGGAGCTTATTTATCTTTTTCACCTCTCAGTTCCCAGTAACTGCAAAACTTTGTACAATTATGCCTTCTTGTCCATGAACTTGATTATCTTAGGTGTTCCAGGGTATGTAACTACACTGATTATTTGGAGTAAGGATTGATGTCTATGCATAAGAGTAAGAATAGTAGCAAAACATGATAGTACTGTGCACCGTGCTCTATACGCTTTGTACTATGTTCTATGTGCTTTCCATATATTAGCTCATCATTACTTCGTGATAATTCATCCTATGGATGAGAAAACTGAGACAGGGGAGTTCAAGTCCATTGTAAAGGTAGGATTTGAATTTAGGCTGGCCTGAGTCTACACCCTTAGCTAATTAATGATAGTGCATTTTGTCACATATGTTTTAAAAACCCAACTTAATGCAAAGCAAGGAATAAAAAGCAGATACAGAAAACATACAAGGTCCTACATAAATGCTAACTCTGAAACAAGCTTTATAAAGTTTATGGTAATGATAATCAGCATTAAAATATTTATAAGAACATTTATTCAATGCCAAGACATTTTTCCACAGAGAGGCCTGCCAGAATATATGGTTCAGTTTCTTATCTCTCAGAATTTAAATGTCACACCAATTATTTAGGGGTGAGTAGTGAGCTGTTATTTTTTCCCAAAATGTTATTTACTTTAGGAGCAACTGGGGTGAGGGAAAGGACATGAGGGTAACAAAATTGGGAGCAGTGATTCACAATTTCTTTTGGGTTTTTCAGGATATCATGGACACCGTTCTGAAGCTATTCCTCATTCTGATAAAGTACTATTTCTAAGTGATGATGAAACAAGTAAGCAAAGATGCTCAAAATATAGAAATCTCAATGCATACAAACCATATTCAAGTTTTTATTGTCAAATCCACAGATGATAAATAAGGCGTTGCTGCAAAGGAGATTCAGTGTCTGACGGGAGCACACTTCGGTAGCAAGAAATTGGTCAAAGAAGTTGTGTGGGAAGAATATTTTGCTACCAAATATAATCTGAAAAATAAAAGTATCATTAGACAGTTGCAGCCATGAAACTGTAGAAAAGATTGATTTATAGTCTACTTCTATAAGTGTTATTAGACTGATGATATATTTTTATTTTAATACTATGTTTTAGGAGTTTCCAATACTTCCATTGAATTCTTCCAATAAAGTTGTGAAATGGATAGGGCAGACATCCATCCTGGCTATCTTTTGTTGCATTAATAACTGCAATGGCTTTAAGAGGAAGTATACAACACAAAGAGTTGCAATCTAGTTGTGATAATAGGAGCTATGGAATAAAATCATGAAATCTGGCAGACTGTCATAATTAGGTGCCAAGATGTGATTTCAGTAATAAATTGTGAAAAGATCAGGAGGAGAAACAGTGACTCAGAGCCATATTTTCAGCAGTCATTAAGAAGGCAATGAGACTCAGTTGCAGAATTGAAAGGATTGGCCCTTTCCATTTGCCCCAACTCTTTTTGAGGAAGGCAGACATTTTGTTATCTCCATTTTATGCATGAGGAAATCAGATTAACATAAGTCATGGTTGTCAGCTAATTATAACTGCATTTTACCTAGAATCCTGACTCAAGCCTCTGCCTTGAGGTCTAGTGGAGATTTTTTATTTGTTTTTGTTTTTTTAACCACTCTCTCCATTGCCTATTAGAAAATTTGAGTACAGGTAGGAAATAAGTTCTGGATCCATGCAGCACCAAGTAATATACTCAAAGTCATCACAGAATTTTGGATTTTGAATAATAATTTTACAAATGTAGTTGACTGTAGGTCAAGTCTCTTAAGCTGCAGACATACATGTTAGCACAGGGTGGAAAGGAATGAACAGTACAAAAGCACACAAGGAAATGGCATCATTATTTATAATAGCCTGAGACTAAACCATTCTCCTACAGGAACCTCTGTGTGTGTGTGTGTGTGTGTGTGTGTCTGTGCATGTGCGTGTTGGTTTCAGCAAATGGGAGAATTAAGATATTAAGCACTGGGAAAAATACAGGGTGTTAATAATTGCCTACCATGTATGTCTACTGTATAAGGTATATTTATGGTTTACTGAAATCCATACTACTACTGTCTTATAAAATCCCCACTTAAAGAGGCAGATGCTCTTAGGAAAGCCAAGAGTATTTGAGGAAGGGTGTCTAAGTGTTTGTCTCACTGAACCATGGGTTTCTTTCTTCTCTCTCCCTTTCCTTCCCCTCCTCTTTCCAGTTCCCATACTCCTGGAAAATTAGGCTTTGTATTTGACTATTTTGTTTTTATTTCCCCTTCCCTGCTCCAAGAGTGAAATCACAGCCTTGACACTGCTGGGTAGAATGCTTGGTAGGTGAAATGTCTATGAAGGGGCAAAACCACTCCTAGGAGCTGTGAACCCATGGAAACCTAATTAAGAACAAAGGAACAAATGGGGATCTCAAAGTCTGTAAAGGGGATTCAAACATGTCCAATGCCACTGAAGAAATAACATAAACCTGTATAGTTCCATTTGGATTCTAATTTTGATTGTCCACAGGTGTCTTTGTTCCCCTTTACATCACTTTGAAATCCATGAGTAATCAGGTGTCTTAGATTCAATTAATTAAGGAAAATTACGTACCTTGAAGATGAATGGAGGAATAAGTCTGAGTTTGTTTAAAGGGCTTTTTGTATACTTTACAGTGGCAACTGGAGCTAATGCGTAAAAGGTTTTGATTCTTTCAGCCAGCTTGGGATTGGTCGAAAAGGCAATGAAACCTGAAATAGAACAAGGAACTGGTTAAGGAATGAATGTGTTTGGTTTTGTTTTTACAAGCATGACATTATCTTGGACTTACTAAGGATGGCCGATGAGACAAACAGAAACTGACACTTTTGCTGGTTCAAAATATTTTGGTATATTTGTTTTATTTTCATAGATTCTCCATAGGACATAAGGCTAAAAGTTTTTAAAAAATTATAATAAACTTTAATATGACCTTAGAAAATATGCCTAATTTTGGATAACCATAGGGTTACAAAAAGGATTATTTATACTACATATAGGTTTTGATGAATTATAATGAGGTAATTAACACTTAATATGAGTAGAGTATAAGAGTGAAAAGGTTAAATGCATGATTTTAAAACTTGACCAAACTGGAATTGAATCCTAGCTCTGTGCTTTATTAGTTTTGTGACCTGAGGCAAGTCACCTAAATTCTGAGATCCTGTTTCCTCATGTGAAATCAGAGGATAATAATGAGTGTTGTTTAGGAACTAAAGGAGGTGAATGTTATAAAAAACTGGCACATGATACTTGGCACACAGTACATGCCTGATAAATGAGGACCCAAGAGAATTCAAGATCTCTGCACACAATGTATATACTCAGCCTTTGTCTGTAATTAATTGGTTTTATGAACAGTAGCATTTTAGCAGCCTGGGATGTAATCAAGTCATTATGAAGTTAAAGTCTCTTTAGTCTAATTACAACAAGTCTTTCCACTAATGACATATATTGGTGAGACTTTAGAAAGACCCGAAAGAAAGAAAAACCTTCATATCTAAACATCTATAAAATATTCAGCCTGATTCTATTTGAGGAATAGATCACTGTACAGTGATTCCAAGATCACTGTATTAATTACCGAGTTCTTCACTGAGTTGCCTTAACATTGTAGATTACAATGCCTTAACCCAGACCAAGCAGGACTCACATAGGAGTAGCCTAAGTGGGTGCCAGTAGGTGACTTTTCCGGTGCTTCTCAGAATCAACATAATTCTACTTCAGTTGCAATTCTAAGAGTACTTATCTAACTTCCCAACACACAGAAGATTGGAAGATGTAAATTTGGAAGCAGAAGTGACTTCTAGATATTTATGAGCAATGAGTAGTGAGAAAGAATGGAAGTGTTCAAAATTCAAATAACTCAAAAGAATAGCATAGTAATTGGAGTTAATTAGGTTTCAGAATTAGGTTTGCAGTCTACTCACCTCAATAAATCCTAAGGAAACGGCAGTATTGCATCTCAACACAATAATTTTATAACCTTACGCCATCAAGAAAAGATTAGACAATGTTCAGTACATGCTCTTTAAAGAGTCAGGGGAGTACATCAGAGGTTGACACTGATTTCCACCCCTAAGTGGCAGAATTTTTGTAGTTTTGGAAATTAAGGAGTGCATTCTGGAAGTCTTGAAAATGTCCCACTTTTTAACAAAGGATCATGAGTCGATGTTGACCACGTGTCCGTGATGTTGTGCTGCCCAGGTCCCCCTTCAAATCTGAGGCTTTTAGTCAACCCCCCCTGCAGGGGCAGCTGCGGCTGACAGCCCTTCGCTGTGAGTCCGCTCTGATCTGGCCTCTGCCCCTGGGGTGATGCCCCCTTCCCCCGCAGCAAACCAGCAAAGAGATTGGCTCCCACGCCCACCAGGGAAGACTCTGAACAGCCGAGGTCTTTTGAGAACTAAAATACAGCTTCTCCCTCTGCCTGACCTGTGTTTTGCCCTTTCTTCTAAACGTGTTTCTCTAGAAAACATCCTGAGTGATAATTCTCACTTTGAGAACTTGGCCTATAATACCAAGGACAAGAGAAAGCTCCTTTTCTCAGTCTAAAATGCTACAGTTGAGCTCTAGGCTTTAGGATGAGCAAGCACTTCTCAGAAGAAAGTTTTTACAAACTCCCATCATCAATTTTAAATACTTTCCTGTAAATGTGTTTGTGTTGGATATTCAGATTGCTTGGAACTGTGGTTCAAACCAAGGTCACCACTTGAGAGTACAGATCAGCATAAAGACAAGTTGAAGATCAACAAAAAGCCTGTGGCACCCCCAAGCCCCTCCACTTCTACCCTGTTTTACTACTTATGGCATCTCTCATGCTCTCTCGAACTTGCTTCTTTATACTTTTACCCCAACCACTCCACCACAGCTGCTGTTACAAAAGCGCCCTGTAACTTCCAGGCAGTTTTCTGACTGCATTATCAATCGGATTTTCCACAGTTGCCCAGATTCTCCCTTTTTTTTTTTTTATATTGAATCATAGCTGTGTACATTAGTTCAATCATGGGGTACAGTGTGCGGGCTTCACATGCAATCTGAGATATTTTTATCAACCTGATAGACATACCATTCATGATATTTTCTCGTTTACTGTACGAAAACATTTTATACTACTTTCTTCTCTTGCTTTCCAGAACAGCAGACACTCCTGGCTTACCTTGTACCACCATCACCATTAATTCCCAGTTTCTTTTCTTGCTTTCTCCTCATCTTCTACATTAGGCTCAGTCCTTGGCTCCCTGTTCTCCTCCCAGTGACTCCTGTCTTGTATTTTCAGCCCAGTTCTCCCCCTTGAACTCCCGATTTGACTGCCTGGCATTTCCACCTGAAATCTACAACAGGCGCCTACTTCTTAGCGGACCCAAACTGCGCTCCTGCTCTGCGCACATCAGCTCTTCCCACGGTCCCCAGCTCCGTTAGTGACATCCCATCCTCTCAGGCGCTCAGGCCCCAAACTCTGGCATTACCCTGGACTCCTAGTTAGCTCTCGTACTTCATATCCAGTATGACAGCAAAGCCTATTGGCTCCACTTCCAAATTATGTTTTAAAAATGTAGCTAGACGCCGCCCATCTAGCATTATCCCCACAGCTCGCTCGCCTCCCACCCAGGTCTCCACCCTTCGCTGCAAGCGTCGGGCCCTCCAGCTGGTTTTCTGCTCCTGCCCTTTCCCGCCCACTGGCAGAGGGATCCCGTTACTCCTTGGTTCAAAATCCTTCTGTGTCACCTTTTCCCTCAGTGAGAGCTGAAATCTCGACAGCTGTCCCAGAGCCCTGAACACTCTGCCCTGCCCACCCCATGCGGCCCTATTTCCCACTCCCTCTGGCTCTGCTCTTCCTCAGTCGGATTCATCCGCACAGGGCGCAGTTTCTCCGCTGTTCTTTGAACCAACTAGCTGTGCTCCAGCTTCACACTTGCTGTTCTTTCTTTCTGGAACATCAGTCTGCCGGGCAGACGGGACTCACCCTCTGCCTTTCAATGGCTTTGCCCACAGAGTGTGTGTTTCCCCTGGGAAGCCCTCTGACTTGGAATACCATTCCCCGAGTTACAGCCTCTGCACAGTATTACTGACATCTAGTATAGATGTAAGCTGACCACTCAAGGGACCGTAAGAAGCTGACCAACATAGGAAGGTGGTCCACATAAGGAACTAGGCCTACTGTCGTGATATGGACTTGTGACACATGTCTGGCCTATGAAAATTAGGTCAACTTAAAAGCTGATCACTACAGGGAGGTGATCAACTATGGAGCTTCTACTCTACTTTAAATTTTACTTTTTAATCTTTGCTATTTTTCTGTCTCCTCTCACTGAAGTATAAGTGGTACAAAAGCAGAGATTTTAATCTATTTTATTTATTGATATGTTCTTTGAGCACATCATGGGTACCCCATGGATATGGTTGAATGAATAGAATAAACTCAGTCCGGAGGTCACATGGGACAACGTGTCAGACTTTGGGGCCTGGAAGTCAGGTTGTCTGGCCTGGTGGTTGAACCACCCTATTGGAAATAACCTGTGTCACTTTGCACAAATTATTTACCCCTTTTCTTTGTTTCCCTGCCTAAGAAGAATGGTCATCATCCCTAGGTCATCGGGCTGTTGTAGGCATTGAATGAATGGAAATCAATTGGTGTGGCTAGCAGCACACCTACTGCAACTCCTGGGAAGGAGTCTGTGAGAACTAACTTGCCGGGCATTGACCGCCTCTACCTACCGATGGTGGTGCCCTGAGAATGGCCAACATAGTGCAGCTTCTTCTGTCCAGTTTTCTTTACAATAAAGTCAATTGTGGCTGGAATGTCATATTTAGCCATTTCATCGAAGCTGTAAGAAAAAAAAGATAAAGTCTCCATCTTTCTTTAAGGCTGCATAATATACCATGGTGTACATATATCACAATTTATTAATCCATTCATGGGTCAATGGGCATTTGGGCTTTTTCCATGATTTAGCCATGAAAGCTAACCAGTTCGATGAAAATGTTTCAAACTGTATATAAAACCAGCACATTGTACCCCATGATTGCATTTATGTACACAACCATGATTTAATAAAAAAAAAAAAAAAAAAGAAAAGAAAAGAAAAGAAGGGCAGTGCCTGTGGCTCATTGAGTAGGCTGTCGGTCCCATATACTGAAGGTGGCAGGTTCAAACCCAGCCTCAGCCGAACTGTAAAACAGAAAAATAGCCAGGCATTATGGCGGGTGCCTGTAGTTCCAGCTACTCGGGAGGCTGAGGCAAGAGAATCACCCAAGCCCAGGAGTTGGAGGTTGCTGTAAGTGGTGTGACACCACGGCACTCTACCAAGGGCAATAAAGTGAGGCTCTGTCTCTACCAAAAAAAAAAAAAGAAAAAAGAGATAAGATAAAAATCAACACATTTCTTTGCTATCGTTTCTAAAATTCAAACATTTATAGTCAGTGCTCCCTTTAGGAAATAGAAACTAGATTCTGTAAACATTTCTGCTTATAGAACTGAGTGGGTGTCAGGCACCCTTTGGGGAGGCTTTTATAAACAACTGGTATCATTTCTGAAGTATAATACTGCAACCATGATTTAATCTGAACAAAACAGTATCAGTAAGTGGGACTTATTTCTATCCCTAAAATGAAATATCAGATTTAATAATCATTTATATGCTGTGTTCCAATGCCATTTAGTATGAATTCAATTCTTCTCTACTTTATACTTCACAAAGCAACCAAGACAATATTTTAAAAATAACAAATCTATTATTTGAGCATGTCATGGATACCCTGTGATGAGCACCCCACAAGGGTGGCTCAACTACCAGTTGAGGCATAACATTGAAAGAATGCCTTTCCCCTGGTTCAGACTTTTCTGTGGCTTCTCATTGAACTTAGAAGGAGGTCCAAGGCCTTCACCATTGTCCATGCAGCCCTGCCTGATCTGGCTGTGGTCAGCACCTCAGTCTGCTCTCATGCCACTCTCCCTCCTTATCACACTCAGAACATAACAGCTCTCCACTCAGCTCCTAGAACTCTAGAAATACTTTTGTGCCTCAGTATCATCAGCTAGATTCTCTCCTGTTCTTTGCCACCATCAGTAATTTCCAGGAATAAGGCTGAAGGAAATCAGTGACCGGAAGTCTTTGGTAATATCTCCATGGCACTTGAATTTCACTCTCCCCACTCCTGCTATTCATGATGACTCACTCAGGTTGCTGCCTCCCACGCCCTACCGGGTTTTAACATCCCTCTTAAATTCATACAGACATTCCTTTTGAAATTTGCCATGGGCAATTAATTTCCTTGCTTCTGCCATATTGTTCATTCCACTTGGAAAAGCATATTCGGGGACCCCTACTAGGGGGTTCTAAGATCACAGAAAGTTGGAAGAAAAAGCTACCCTTGCAATGAGGACTAAGGAAGAATCCAAGAAGATTTATTTTCTTACAATAAAAACAAATTCCTTCTCCTCCTACTTGCAGTATAATTTGTTAAAATAAGACTGGATTGGAAGGAGAGAATACCCATGCTTTTAAAGCCTATGTTTATTTTTAATCATCCCTTTTCTTTACCTGAAAGCCCAGAATTCAACTGAGTCTGGTGAATAGTACAGATTTCTCCTGGACCAGGTATTTCCTCTGCTGTTTCCCAGCCACACATCATAACCAGCATCTGCCAGAATGAAGCCCAGGCTATTGTTGGGCAGGTTTGAAATCCAGTTTGTGGCTGACGTGAGCAAACCATGCTGCAAAAACACAACAGGTCTCTGGCCTAAAAAATAAAATTATTTAATAACTTTATAAATGTCCTTGTTGTAAGTAAACATGAGGATAGAAAGTCTTTCATATGCTTAGAAACAAATACATTCGCTTGAGTTGAATATTTTTTACTATCTTATCTTAATTTTGGTGATAATTTCTCAGGTGATTGGTTTCTTATATGCCAAAACTTATCAAATTGCATGCTTTAAATATGGTTTATCGCATGCCAATTCTATTTCAATGAAACTATCGCAAAAATTATATTCTAAGGAAACTCAGCACAATGTTAATTTAGGTGGACTTGGAGCGTTAAAGTTTGAGTAATCTTTATTTTTATTGTTTTTATAATTCACAATTTTTGAGCAATAATAAAAAGATACATTTTTAATAGTACTAGTGAGAAATGACCTTTCTCTGTTTAGGAAATGGTCCTCAAAATGCTGGCCCATCTTCCCTTCTGCAATATACACACCCCAGCTAACTCTTCCTTATCGTGTAAGTCTCAGTTTAGCTGCTATTTCTAAGAGCAAGCTTTCCTCAGTGTTCCCTATCTAGGTTAGGTGCTTTCAGTAGGACCCACCCTTCCTTCTGCAAAATACACACCCCAGCTAACTCTTCCTAATGTTGTTTCAGGTCAGCTGCTACCTCCAGTTTAATATGCTGTGCACATAGGTAGCATTGACCTTATCACATACTATTATAAATATCCGTTGCTGAGTTTTTGTTTGTTTTTTAAGTCAAGCTCCTTGGCTTGATGATGATCTCCTTGAAGACTGGAAATACAGGTTGCATTTCCAGAATGAGCAAGACTTATTATATTGTTAGAAATAAAAGGAGAAAAAGGAGTGGGAATAAAAGAAGGAAAAGATGAAGGGAAGAATGGAGGAAGAAAAGGAGTGAAGGAGAGAGGATAAAAGAAGTTAAAAGGGAAAGAGAGGGAAGGAAGGAAAGGTATGTGTACCTATATTCTCTGAATTTTGCTTCCCATAAGGAATTCTGTTGATCCCAAGGATATAGCCATCTTCAGTCACAACTTCATATTCTTCACTTGGGTATCCCCAATAAGAAATCATCTGACTCTGATAAGGAAAACATAAAAGTTTTTACTTGACCTTTTAAGTGCATGTAATAAATATTGTTGGTCACATAAAAACTTAAACCCATATGATTGCAAATCATAATAATATGTCTTAATTTTACAGTTCCCCACCCCCACAGTAACTTACAATATTCATAGTCACTTCAGGGCTTTCAGGGTTTAATTTTCCAAGGAAACCTTGTGTAGTTCCAAGTGCAGATATCAGACTTGCCACTATTAAAAGCAGCCACATTTTGAGGCCTTCTGAAACAAAAGAATAACCCATGTCATGGGTAATCCAGTTTACTTCTGAAAAAGTCATATTTTATGCCAATTTTATCTTCATGCAAAGTTGAGAAATGCTTAGATTTGATTATATTCTTTCAGTTGGGTGACATGCATCTTAGTGCTTACGATGTTTTCACTGTTTGATTCTTTTTGTTTAAGACTTTTGTTTCGATTTTCAAAGTCATGTCAATGAATATTAATTGTCAAAAAGAAGTCCTCTAACAACAACATATTCTCATTATGCTTCATGTTTAAGACTTATGTCAACTTATTCTGAGAGCTCAAAGTTGGGAGGTATTTGGATGGGCATTTGACTCCTAGATTTGAACTCAATATAACATGCATCGATGGCTGACATTTAGGACATGAAAATCATAGTTTAATGCAGTTATTATAAAATATTTAGAAAAAGCTAATCCAGCCTTTCTATTCCAATGATAAACAAAAACCCGTGTTTATGATAAGAACATGTTCAACAATATCCACAATATTTTTTTCTTGAAATACCCTACATTGGATGTGACCAAAATGTCCATAAAATACTGTATTAAAAAAATATTGTTTATGACAGCTACTTGAAAGTATTTACTAAGTATGTGTATTTAAAAGTGACTGTCACCTTCTCAAAATGCACCAAAATGAGAGTAATGTGTGAATATAATTTTAGAAAAGTTTTGGATCTCTTAATTTATTGGTGAGGTATTATCTCATTGAAATTACATAGATTGGCCCTGAGAATTAAAAATCAGCAATGTATTAATGTTCCAATATCTTGTTTTGCAAGTGCTTGGTAGAGAGGTGTCCAACCCAAGGCCTATGGGCCACATGCTGATTATTTTGACTGTTTTGCTTATGTTCAGTGTCAAATATTAAGAAAAGTATGCATGGGCCTTTTTTTGCTCATCAGTTTTTATTAGTGTTTGTGTATTTAATGTGTGACCCAAAACAACTCTTATTCTTCCAATCTGCAGCAAAGAAAAAGGTTGGACACCCCTGATTTAGTAAACTAAAAGGAAAATCAGTATCATGATTTGTAAAGAACCCAAGGAATTTTCCAATTCAACCCTCTTATTTTTATATGCAAGAAACAACAACCCACTCTTTAGATAACAATAATAATTTCAAGTAGACTAAATCAGTGCTGAGAAACTAGTGCATGTTAGAGCAATATTTGGAGGTCACATGTAGGAGGATTTGAACTATATACTGTCAGGAATTTGTAATATCTGAATTATTGGATTCAAGTACAATTCTTTGAAAAGCAGTGACTTCTCAGTTGTTGATAACATTCCAACAAAGGCTGCATAACTGTCATAATTCACACAGAGCACATAGCATAGGTCTTGGCTTATAGCAAACTCAGACCAGCACTCTCAAAACCAAAGCCTGTGGCTCAGTCGGTAGGGCGCCAGCCCCATATACCGAGGGTGGTGGGTTCAAACCCAGCCCCCGCCAAACTGCAACAAAAAAATAGCCGGGCGTTGTGGCAGGCACCTGTAGTCCCAGCTACTCAGGAGGCTGACACAAGAGAATCATGTAAGCCCAAGAGCTGGAGGTTGCTGTGAGCTGTGAGGCTACGACATTCTACCGAGGGTTAATAAGTGGAACTCTGCCTCAAAAAAAAAAAAAAAAAAAAGATGGGCGGTGCCTGGAGCTCCATGAGGAGGAGGAGGGTGCTGGCCCCATATACTGAGGGTGGCAGGTTCAAACCCGGCCCCAGCTGAATTATAACAACAAAAAAAATAGTCTGGCTTTGTGGCAGGGGCCTGTAGTCCTAGTTACTCAGGAGGCTGAGACAAGAGAATCACCTAAGTCCAGGAGCTGGAAGTTGCTGTGAGCTGTGAAGACATAGCACTCTACCAAGGGTGACAAAGTGAGATTCTGTCTCCAAAAATAAAAAAAAGAAGTTTATAATTTAAAGAAATGAATTAGTAGCCAATAGTACTAAAACAATCGTATTAATAATGGTTAATTCAACAGCGAAGATTTCCTAATGCCGTGACCCTTTAATACAGTTGCTTATGTTTTGGTGGCCCCCAACCATAAAATTATTTTCATTGCTACTTAATAACCATAATTTTTACTACTGTTATGAATCATAATGTAAATAAATATCTGATATTAGGCGACCCCTGTGAAAGGGTCAAAGGGGTCACGACCCACAGGTTGAGAACAGCTGATTTGGACAATATTAAGTTATTCAAAATAGAATATCAATATGGCCAATTCATATGATGCTAGAGGACTAGTCTCTTTTTTCTCAACAGGGAGACTAGACTTTTACATTAGACACTCATTACAATAATAAACAAGTAGGTCATTCAATAATTAAGAATTTCATGTACATACAAAAGAAAAGAAAGTAGATACAATCCTAGAAGAATAAACTGTAATTCAAATGGGCACATTTATATAGGTGAATATACAACAAATATCTAAGCCTATAAAAATGTGACGGTTCAAAGCAAAAAAAATGAATCTAATAATTTAAACTACAATTTTGTTCTGCAGAATTCGTACTTACAGTTTCCTCAGAAATATTTGGTATTATGTTTCTCTGGATGTGTAGTATTTTGGTGAATGTTGCATTAACTTCTTATATACGAAACCTTCAACAATGGCCAGAATTGTTTATCTGCTGACTAAATTACCAAAAATTTAATATCTTGGCATCATGTTAAAGGGATAAAACTAAAAATCAAATATTTCATTCACTTTCACATAATATTGAATTCTCTCACCTATAACAAACACAAATATTGGCCAAAGGAGTTCTTGTGATTAAAATGATTTAGGAAACATGAAAAATCACTCTTGATAGCTTAAACATATAAAAACTGTTCAGCTAAAGGTATAATGCAAGTGATAATATAGTTTGGCTCAGATAAAGAGGCCTAAGATGACAGAAGGCCACCTGTTATTCTTTATTCTTACTCTTTAAAAATGCAGTGCCTAAAGCTATTCTGACTGGATGATTAGATAAGTGAATGTGTTCAGCAAAGATTAATGTTTTATTATGGTCTTTCATTAGGATCTCTAACCCTGAAGTTAATAGTCTAGCTAACATACAAAACCCAGGCCCTGATCTCTAATAACATATGGGTGGGATCCTTTCTTTTTTTTAATAATATTTTATTTTATTTTTTTGAATCATGGCTGTGTACATTAGTTCAACCATGGGGTACAGTGTGGGGGCTTCACATGCAATCTGAGATATTTTATCAACCTGATTGACATACCGTTCATGATATTTTCTCATTTACTATATGAAAACATTTTTGATCCGTATTTAGAAGTTCTCTCCTGACCCTTCGAATATGTACCACCCATGTGATCTCACCCTTTGTCCTATCTCCCCCCACCCTCTCTCTCCCCTTCCCTCCCTCTCCCCTTTCCCCGTCTTCCTGTGCAATAAATGGGTTGTAGCCTTCACTTGAACGACAAAGAATTTGTCTCATATTAGGGGTGTATACATTGGATACTTTTTCTTCCATTCT